>JANSMH010000133.1:0-67600 GCA_029299595.1 Grosmannia serpens
GGGAAGTTGGCTGCTGGATTGCAGCAGACGCCGTATTGAGACATCGGAACGGGTATTGAGACGGGTGGATGCCGTAGATGCGTGAGGCGGCTGGGTATTTCGACTTTGGGCAGCGCGCCCTGGATTATTGGAGTTATTGCACGACTATGTATCTGACTACGGGTAGACAAAGAAATGCGGGCGTACCGCCTCGTCGCACCAGGCAGGCGATCCTTTGAGAAGAAGGCGGTTTCGCTGGCGTCATAGGCCGGTCAGCCTAGTCTGGTGGTTGCTACCCTGCCAGATGGCTGCAATACGGAGTCGCCTCGCTGTCTGCCATCGACCACTCGGCTGGGAGCCCGTGGCGCCAGACGGCCGACCCTCCAAGACACGGAGCCGGGCTGACGAGTCGTCGTCGTCGTCGGCGGCGGCGGCGGCGTGCTGGCGTGCTGGCGTGCTGTCTGCTGGTGTTGCTGTGTTGCTGTGTTGCTGTGTTGCTGTGTTGCTGTGTTGCTGTCTTGTCCTGCTGTCTTGCCGTCTGGCTGCCTGGCCGTCTGTTTTTCGGTCATTGGTCCAACGAGAAGCTGCCCGGCCGTCCAATCACCGCCCGGCCAGGCCTGTACCGGCCAGCTCCAATCACCGCCCTGTCCCACTTGTCGCCTGGACACACATGACCTGATGGAGGATGGGGCGGGCGTTCTTCCTCCCCTCGGGGTGGTGTCGCTGCCATTTTGTGCACAACCCGCAAGGTGAGCCGTGGGTTGCCGTCCTCTCTGGCTGATGCCCATTCTCCATCTGGCGGCCTGGCTCCGCCTCTGGTCTCATGGCGCCGGCCAGCTACGGCTAGTGGTTGCATTGCAGCGTATCGTACTCGTACCGCCAGGCGATGCCGCCTCACGCACAGCCGATGGGAAAATATGTCTCACGTGCGTCTCACGTGCAGAGGTGCCAGAGGCAAGACAAATCCCGGTCCCAACGGCGAGACTGTGCAGAGGCGCAGCTGACGGGCTGGCCAGGCTGGCCAGGCTGACGAGTCTGTCTGGAACACGGACGAATATTCCCGGTCCATCTTTTCGGGTCGCATCCAGGCCAAAAAAAAAAAAAGAGAGGTCTTACACATTTGCAGCCGTGACTAAGGGGCGGCAAGTTGGCCGACATCGCCGATCTGACCGACTTTTCGGTGTAGCCCTTCTGTTTTCCCCTTCCTGGAGCTGAGACGATGAAGAGTCTGTCTCTCCCCTTTGCGCCATGGCGCGTGACCACTACGATACAACTCATCGCAATCTCGCAGACTCCCGTTCCGACTGGCCTCTTCTTGGTAGGCGGTCGGGAGGCAAAAGCATGCATTTCGAACCACCCCCTTCCCCCCCCCCTCCCCCTTGCTGATGACCACGACTCAGCGGGGGTCGTCTCAGCTGATCTCCGCGTCGGGTACCGTGTTGACTTGTCGACAGGTTCGGGGCCGACGGCGGATCCGCTCGGATGGCTGCTACGATGGCAGTCTTAACTATCTAGAACAAGCAGCCGAGTCATCCAATGTCTGCATCCCCCCCCCCCCCCCATACCCTATGGGCCCCGTTTCCGAGACGGCGTCTCTCTGATGCAAGGCTGCCCTGGAGGCGACAGCCCTACATCGCAGTTGAGCCATCTCGGTTCCTATGCGGCACATAGTTGCGGGACCGCACCTCCCGAACCAAGACCGCCGCGTCACCTCGCGTCCTGCGGCTGCCGCATGACGGAATGGGGCGCTGCAGCCCGTGGAGAATGAATGACAACAACAAATGTGTATAAGACACAGTAACAAGTATCATACAACCACTTCGCACAGTCACGTGACATCACATGTATCCGTCCTGCCGCTCGTCGTGCTCCCACGGATCGGTCACGACACGCAGGAGGGCTTGTGTCAGTGCCTCCTCGTCGTACCGTCCCATGCCGCCGTTTCCCCTCTGCCTGTCCTGGCCCGGCACGGATATGCAGCGGATGCCAAGCCGGCCCAGCTCCGCCTCGTCCACGAGAGGGCCGATTGCGCCGCCCGGCTTAGTCATGCCACCACCCTCCAGATGCAAAACGTGCGTCACGTACCGCCGGCACTGCTCGTCCGGCATCGGGTCCGAGTCCTGCTGGCTCTGCCGGCATGCTCCTGCGATTGCCCGCACAAAGTCGACGGCCGTCATCGGATCGTTCCGGGGGCCCGTCTCGCGGTCCAGCTTGCTGTTCAGGATCAGCACCTTGGGTCGCCGGTGTCGCTTGTGGCGGCTGCCCTCGTGTTCGCCGTTCCCATCGCCTGCATCATCGCCGTCGGCTCCCCAGATTGCCGCCCCGACGCCCCGCAGCACCAGGCTCGGGATGATGCTCGTATACAGGCTGCCGATGCTATACACGATTGCCCGTGCCTGCTGCAGCGCCGCCAGCGCCTTGGGGTTGGCCGGCGGTCGGATCTCGTGGCCGTACGGGTTGATGTACCAGGCCCGCTCGATGCGTGCCGGCAGGTCCTCCTCGTCGTCTTTGCTGAATGCAATCTGTGGACGGCGCAGCGCCGGCAGGGACCCCGGCAGCGTAGCGTCCTCAAAGTCGATGGCCGTAGCAGCCCGTCCGCGCATCTTAAGAGTCGTCGCTGCCGCCGTCGCCGTTGCTGTCGTTCCCGTCGCTGCCACGGGGGCGACCACAACGCCGGCTCCGCCGTCGGGCAGCGACGTCGGCGCCGACGGGTGGCTGATATTGACCTGTCCGGTAATGGTGGTCCCGTCGACCAGGCCGGCCGAGATGTGGTGCGTAAAGTTGGAGTTGATGGCCGGCACCACGGCGACGTGATCCGGGATGCCGCACAGCAGCGAGAGCAGGTAGATGGCGGCCTCAAAGGAGCCTGAGAAGAGGCGGGCGCCCGTCAGGAACAGGTTGCCGACGCTGGCACCGGCAAAGTTGAACACGGACGTCGGCCGGGCCCGCTTGACGATCTCGAGGTTGAGCGTGTTGAGAACCGCGCGGATGAGCTCGCGCGTCGGGCCCGGAATCGAGGTCCAGAGCACGTGGCGGGCCTCGACGAGATCGAGCCACTCGGCGCGGGCCTCGCGAGGATCCGACGTGCAGAGCCGGTGCTCCATGAGCGCGCGCAGGGCCGCACGAGAGTGCGCGCTCGCAGAGACGACGGCGCTCGGCGAGGCCGCATCCTGGCTGTCATCCTCGTCGTCGTCGCCCGTCGGTATCAGGCGCACGAGACGACCTTTGCTTGTCAGTCCGGCGTGCTCAAGGAAATCAGACAGAAACGGCAGAGAGAGAGAGAGAGAGAGGGAGAGAGAGAGGGATACACACTTCGTATGTCGCCCACACCTGCATCCTCGGTTAGCACAGGGAAGCAAACAGCAGCCAGCCACAACACATTACTGACTAGGTCCGCCAAAGAAGCGAATGAGTTCCGAGGAGCTGCCTCCGTTGTCGGAAATCGGGATGATGTATGCCAGCGGACACGACTTGGCCTTGTTGCTTCTCTTCCCAGCTCCCGAGCCAGTGCCGTTGCCCAGAAACGTGGCTACGGCCTGGAATGCGTCCACCAAGGAATTGGCGGCAGTACCGCCTGAAAAGACACAGATGCCGCTGGCGGCCGGCGGGGGCTTCGCTGCTGGGCCTACAGCAGGCTCCGAGCCCGGGGTCCAGGCTGCAGCCTGTGTTGGTAGGGCTGAGGAGAACGAAGTGGGAGCCGCCATGGCTGCGACAAAGGCCGGCGGCCGCGAGGGCGTTCCCGTTCCGTCATCCATCGCACGGCTGCCAATGTGTCTGTCGATGTTTGTTAGCAGCAGAAGCTAAAAGAATGCCCGTGTTGGGTCGGTGTAAACGGCTTGGAGGCAGCTGTATTGAGAAGCCGCTGAAGCTGGCCGGCTAGTTATATGGCTGTTGTGGGGCTTCCTCGCCCAGAGCGCTGGAGCCTACAACCCACTATAACACACAATCTCCCCCTATTTGATTACTGCTGTTGCTGACTCCGTAGTAGTACTCGTATTGAGTGACGCCCAAACAAATTTATCCGAGGACGGCCTTTTAGCACAACTGGCTAGTTGCTTGTTGCATTCGGAGGAGAGTGCTACCGCCGTCTTCTGTTCCTGTCCACAGCGGATGCACAACGAGAAGCAGATGCCGCTTGAAAAGAAAAGACGGGATATATAATCAAAAGGAAGCCGACATGTCCTAGGAAACGACGACACCAAATATGCGAACCAATGGAATTAGAAAGGTGAAGCTATGTGCGCTGCAAAACGGCTGTTTCTTTTTCCTTTCTTCCTCTCGGTTTCTTCTGTCTTTTGTGTTCCTGCCTGTATACTACCGGATTCTAAACTCCCCCTTGCCTGTCTTCTGCCTGCTAGCTGAAATACCTCTTGGGGGGCTTTTCCTCCCTACAGGATAAAGCCAGCACAAGAAAGCTAGACACATCGGCTAGAATAGGCACAGATAAGGGTAATGAACTTTGACAGCCATAACAGAGCAAGCGTCTGCCGGGATAAGGTTGGGAAGCAGGGCGGCGCGCGTGTAAGAAAATTAAGAAGGATCATCAACTAATATTTTGAAGGGAAATGGAGGTGAAAGAACAAAGCCTGACAACGAGAAGTGGAAAATATGCGCCAGGTTCCTGTTTCCTTCCCAACCTTTCCCGAAAATAAGTTAGATCAGAGGGCGTCAATGTAGCAGCCGTTGCTCCTTCTACGCCTCCAGAAGCCTGGAACACGTTGGGCATGGGGTGCTCAACCAGCAGGGAAAGACGGCCAGAGATCGCCTCCCTCAGCGAATGTTTGCCTAGCCCGACACGACGCGCTTATTGCTGGTAGTAGACCATACCCGGCTGTGGCGGGTAGTAGTATCCCTCGGCCGGAGTCGGCGTCACCATGCCGCCCATGCCAGGCACAAAGCCTCCTTGGGGCGCCGGGGCCGGCACATACGATGGAAACGTGGACACGCCAGGCAGGTTCGACGGGTCGTAGTAGTACACCATGCCGTTGGCCTCTTGGGCCACCAGGTTGTGGCCGGGGACCGACTGTTGCACGTTGACTGGTGTCCCGGTGACATCGCGATGGCTTGGCTGGCGAAACGGTGGCCCGGCACCCTGCGGTGTGCCCCCAGGAATAAATGTCGCGGCCGCCCCCGACGGAGCCATGGTGGAGGAGTAGGTGGGCGGCGTTGGATAGAAGTAACCCTGCTGCGGAGGGGGCTGCATCATCGGGTATCCTGCAGGGTTTCCGTAGAAAGTTGCCCCTGCCGGCGCCGCATTTGGCTGCGGATACATTGGCGGCTGGGCCGGCATGTTCGGCTGGAAGGGTGCAGCGTGGATAGCCCGCTCGGGAATCTGGGACAAGGGAGTACCGGCTGTGTATGACGGGTACGATGGGTGGCGTGAATGAGGCTCTCCCGGGGGGAAGCCGCTTGCCATCTGGATAGGCACCTGCTGGTGGAACGGCATGGGGTAAGGCTGCTGTTGCGAAAACTGCCCCATATTGCCGGATGCTTGGGGGTCGATCGTGTCGACCGACACTGCCTTCTGCGGACGCGGTTGGTGCATGGGCAGGTTGTGGCTGGGACGGTTCTCCTGGAATGCCGGCCGCTGGGGGAGAGGGTGGTTCTGCGGAGGGGGAACCGTGCTGAGCGAAGAGCCCTCCGGCACCTGGGACGGCTGCGAAGGCTGCGAAGGCTGCGAAGGCTGCGAAGGCTGCGAAGGCTCCTGGGCCGACGGTGGACGGGGAGGCGCGGACGCGGGCACAAAGCCATCGGCAGCCATCGATATGCCCAAACCGCCCATCGGCAGGGCGGGAGGCGGTGCGCCAGACGGCGGCAGCCGCACGACTGGCCGAGAGGCGTTGTCGATATTCAGGGTTGGCCGGGAAATGGCGGACCCGGTGGGAGAGATGATGTAGTCGCGCCCAACGTCGTGGGTGATGGACGATCTCCGGCTGAGAGCGATGCTGGGCGAGTACATGCTCCCATTGTAGTAGCTGCCCCCGAACATGCTGGTCTGCCGTGAAAAGCCCGAGATGGAGCCCATGACAGACCGGGTTCGGTTGCCACGCATGCGCTGCTGGTTCGGCCGCAGCGCACGGGGGATGAAGATGAACGAGCGGTCCACGGCAGGGAAGATCTGGCTCTTTGCGTGGCTCGGAAGGTCAATGACCACGGCCTTGTCCCGTCGGAGGGGCGGCCGATGATCTGGCAGTTTAGTGTATTGCACGACCTTGAACTTCTCAAACAGCACCGCTTCTCTCATAGGCGGGAAGAATACCCGGACGGTCACCACCCCCAGAGGCTTTTCGACAGACATGGACCGGTTGATGGGCACTGCGCTGGGCGGACACGTCGGTATGCTCGCCGCAGAGGCCACCACCTGGCTTCCGCCGTACTGGCTGCCGGCATCGAAACGGCGGCGTGGTGGTGCGAGCCGCGGCATGACGGGTGCCGCAATGGTATCGTGCATGTCGTGAGCCCACGGGGCGTTGACCGTCGGGTCGGTCGGGTTGTGTGCGTGGTTTCTGTTGAGCGGGAGGGCAGTGTTAGCAACATGGGAACGGGGCCGGTGCAGACAAGAGCCGGAGCAGCCAGCGAACATACTGCAGCGGAGCGTACAGCCCTCCATAGCCGCCCCGGCCGCGGCCTCTTCCACCCCTGCCAAAGGGCCGGAAGCCGTTGGCAGCCGGGCCGGCACCACGATGGTCATGCATGAAGAACGCTCCCCGGTTGGGCACGAATGCCGGATCCTCGTCCCGTTTCTGCTTGTAGAGGTCGTGCTCGCGGCGCTGCCTCTCGTACGGCGTCTCGCGGCGCTGCGTTTGGGCGGAAGAGGAGGAGACGATAGGAGGCTGCGGTGCCTTGACGGGCTGGGCGGGCGGCTGCGGCTGTGGCGGCGGCTGCGACGCCGGTGTCTGTGCAGTTGTGTCTGCAGGCTCGGTAGCGTCTGTGGGCTTGCTGCCGTCGTCGGCCGCCTCGACAGGGCCGTGGGCGGGCTGTTGGTTCGAGGTCGTCGTGGTCTCGTCTGATATCGACAGCCCGCGCAGCATGTGCTCCGCGTTGGCCGTGGCAGCATTGTTATTTGCAGGTTCCGCCGGCTTCGGTTTCCTGCCCTCCGGTTTGCCACCGGCCACGCCTTTGCGGATGGTCGGTGCAGTCGGCGATGCATCGTCAATGTTGCTCGTGTCGCTATCATCCACAGCCGGGTCACGATCCTCGCTGACTGCCGAAGCGTCGGTCAGAGTGTCGTCATCGACCAGATCGAATGTGCCGTGATCTTCGCCGTCATCGTCATCCACGCGCCGGCGTTGGCCGATCAACTTCCTGCGCCGAGGACCATTGCTCTTGGCTGTGGCAACGGAGGGACGGGCGGCAGCACTGGTGGCGGTGGCGGTGGCCATCGTGTCGACGGTGAGCGTGATCTTGTCGACGTGTGCGGTCGAGCAGTTCGACGGAAAGAAGCAGCCTTGGGCGGGGAGGCCTGGATTGCTGGAGCTGCTGATGATGATTGCGACGGCTGGAGACGGGCGATCAGGCAAAGAGCGTGGGCTTCGAACGCGTTGCTCTGCGTGGTCGGATCATGCGGCGGAGTCGGAGGGGGGAAGGCGACAGCGGAAAGATGGGACGTGGGATTAGTCGGAGACGTTAGACCCGTTGGTGATAAAACTGATGACCGAGCGGAAAAGAGCAGCGTCCCGAAAGAAACGGTTTTTGCTGGGAGTTGTCCCTCTCCCGGCCCTCGGAACTTTTGACTTTCTCTTTTCTTCTTTTTCACCTGCCGGTCCGTTCGAGCTGTCTGGCAGGGAGGTCCTCTGTGGTTGAGGATACGTCGTAGCTAAACCGCCCTGCGGCACAAGAAGGGAAAAAAAAAAAAGTAGCAGACAGATGACAGGCTCGCAGATCCCAACAAGGCAATAAAAAAGGCGGCGGCCAAAAAAGGAGTGCAGAGAGGTTTCGACGGCAGCGACGGTGGGAGGCCGGGTGCGATGCAAGAATAGGCAAAAACAGAAAGACGGGGAGGAACAGATAAAAAGAACAATGGGGAGAATGTGCCGGTGAGGAAAGAAGGGGGACTGGCAGTTCAGAAAATAACTGATGGGGAGACGTCTGACCTTGTTCCTCTGGGCGTGATTTTTGGAGGACCGTTGAGGGGAAACAGAAGCGCGCAGCACTGAGCACAAGCCGTTTCTTAGCCTCTTCCTACCCCAATAATATTTTAGTCAACTCTGCAATTGGCATCGAGACAAACTACTCAGTACCTCTTATCAACTGGACAGCCCGATAATACGATGGAACAGAGACAGAAGCCTGTAAGAAGCAGCAGCCGGCGAACGGCCGGGTGATAGGAGCCAAAGTGTACACGACGGAGAGCGTCCCAGGCAGCAATGTCGCTTGTGGTTGTTTTCGCCTGCATACCGCCTTCAAACGAATCGGCAGAGTGCCCAACTGCTTGTGTTGATGCTATTGGTAGACCGGTTGGGTCCATGTTGCTCTCGCCGCTGCTCGCCGCGGCCATTGCTTTCTTGCATTCCGTGCAACGTGGAAGCTGCCAAGAGCCACCCACCGTCTGTGCTCCTTCTCTTCTTGCTAGTGGTAGTCCCTCCAGTGCATTGGCGTCGGTTCTGCTTGTCGTCGCCCTACAAACCGCCATCACGGCCTACATAATTGCCCGTATGACGTACATTGGTCGGCATCTGCCGGATCATTTCAACATGATGCTCGAAAAATGGCGTCCGCTGCTGTACTCGCATCTTAGTATACAAACTACTGGCAAGCGTCCGTATTATGACCCTAGCAAAAACGGGCGGCTTCTAGGCCGATACTCCCATACCTCATGTAACCCCCCAAAGACAAAATGCGCACAGTCCGGCATTGCCTATTGCAACTCGCTCGATTTTCACGATCTGGCCACTCTCCTTGCTCTCCACCACCCTTGTCGATTCTGCTAGCCAGCCAAAATACAAAGTAATGTAATGTAGGGCTGGCCAGTGGCAGGCATTGCATCTCCATTCGTTAACGCGCCCATAAAAACTCCAGATACGAGTACAGAAAAGGTTAGCAATTCCCAGATAAAGCTATGTCATGTCCTTTTCTATTCCTTACATAGTACTTAGAAGCCCGTTCGTATTTAGCCCTACAAGCAAGAAAAATGCAACTGTGGCGGCGCGCGACCAGGTTATCGCATGGTCTGTATCTCACACCGATCGCGTCACAAAGAAAGAGTATTGCAATACGCTGCGTATGAGACGCTACATACGCTGGCTAAACGTACTATTAAACGTACTCACGTCTATTGTTAACATACTATATTTCGCCAGCAAAGCAGCAAAATACCGCGCACTTAGCGCATTTTAATGCAGCAGGCAACACAGGCAGGCAGTAGTGTTCTTTGCTCCTTCTAAATGCCGTTCTTTGCTGCATCAACAATCACGTGTAGTTCTGTTACATAATCTGAGTGTTCACCTGTCCTCGTATCTTGGGTGACGTGGAATTTGCAACCACCCTCGAAGCCGTCCCCATGTACTCCGTACTGTCTGGCAACCCCGTTAGGTCGGCACATGCAGCCACAGAAAAGAAAATCATGATCAAGCTGGTACTTTTAGAAGCTCATCATTATATGTCACTATATGAGGGAAGTCACTATTCTTTGCCGGGTAGAAATCTGGTTTGGACAATGACTAGAGTCAAGCTGGCAAATAACGGGCCCATTGTGTGCTAGGAGGCGATGCTAGACTCCAATCCGAGGTTCCGAACAGTGCTCTCGGGTTTGAACCCCAGACCCGTACAGATCACAAAAATACACAAATGAGGAATGTCTCTTATGTTCAGTAGCAATGTAATTGTCCGTGTAGGGAGGACCTCGTCAGGAAAATGGAAAGTGAGATAACACAGCTACGACACACCGAAACGACAAACAAGGAAGTGCCGAGGAAGGCAAGAAATGCAACACGGTGCAACGAAGCGGACCCCCACCGTCAAGCCAGCTGAGCTAAAGGAGAGCAGCGATCAGTCCTGAAAGGGAAGGTGAAGTAGTCATTTACAGGCAAGCACCAGCCAACCAGGCCATCGAAGCTGCTGTTCAAGTCACATTATACGCATCAAGCTTCAGGCAAGTTGATATCTCGTCGGTGGGGCAGCTCGAAAACAGAGTGAAGGCCCGACTTCGAGATCCAAGGAAGGAGCTACCTCTCTGCCCCCCCCCCCCCCCCTGGCAACACATGACGAAACCCCCCTGGCACATTACTGAGATAGGAGGAAGGCACCACACAGGGCGATAGCGAGTCTTCGTCTATATTAATGATATACCGTACTTCTCCCACTTCTTGACTTCTGGATTATCTCGCCACCGTTCCCATCCTATTCAGTTTTCTGCCTCTACCACTCACCTGTCCATCATCATCCTTATACTTGTGTTCCCCTTTCCCACCCATCAACATGCAGGCCAGCTTCCAGATTCAGCGAGAGCTGAAGAAAAGCCTTGGCCTGGAGAAGGTCCGCGCCATTCGTAACAAGAACTACACACCGCATGGCACGAAGTCCTATGTCCATCTCATGAACCGGTTCGGCTTTCAGCCGACGAAGCCTGGCCCGTATGGCCATGTTAACCGCTTGCACCAGCGCGGGCTTCGTGTGACCGAGTTTACACAGAATGTGCTCAACAAGAAGCCTGCTGGTGGTCGTGTTCATTTTGAGAAGGTGCTTGTCAAGCATTCTGCCACAGACAATCAGACCGGCGAAGTAACTGCCGAGGACCAGCAGAACGACTCGATGTACCTATGTGAAGTCGAAATAGGCACGCCCTCGCAGAAGCTCATGCTTGACTTCGACACCGGCTCATCTGACCTCTGGGTTTTTTCCACGGAACTCTCGGCGGATGTGCAGAAGGACCATGCAGTCTTTGATCCATCGAAGTCGACTACCTTCCAAAAATCTAGCGGTCTAACTTGGCAAATCGAGTACGGCGACGGGAGCTCTGCCTCTGGCGACGTGGGCACCGATGTGGTTACGATTGGTGGCCTTGCCATCAAGGGCCAGTCTGTGGAACTTGCCAAGACCTTGGCAGCACAGTTTTCCCAAGGGACTGGCGATGGACTGCTCGGGTTGGCCTGGCCGTCGATCAACACAATCAAATCGGGCTATAAGTCCGACCCACAGCCTACTCCTGTCGCCAACATGATATCCAGCGGCGTTGTACCCAAGGAAGCCCAGCTGTTCACATCGTGCTTCTACAGCGAACGTGACAACCAGGAGTCCTTTTATACATTTGGCTACATTGACGAGGATCTGGTCAAGGCTTCTGGCACAGAGATTGCCTGGACAAGCATTGACAACAGCCAGGGCTTCTGGATGTTCCCGTCTACCTCGGCATCCATTAATGGCCAGTCCATTTCGATTTCGAGCAATACAGCCATTGCCGACACCGGCACCACACTTGCGTTGGTGTCTGATGAAGTTTGTGAGGCGCTGTACAAAGCTATCCCGAATGCCAAGTATGATGAGAAACAGCAAGGCTACTTGATCCCCAAAACTACGACTGTGGACCAGTTCCCAACAGTCACCATTGCGATTGGTGACAAGCAATTTGTCATCCAAAAGGAGGACCTCGTCTTTGCCGCGGCAGATGATACACATTGGTATGGGGGCGTCCAGTCGCGTGGCAGCAACCCCTTTGACATTCTCGGGGATGTATTCCTAAAATCAGTTTATGCTGTAAGTCCAATCTTCACCATCGCGCAATGAACGCAATCAGTCTATCTTGGAGGCTACCAGACAGCTAACAATAACTTTAGATCTGGGATCAAGGCAATGTCCGCTTTGGTATCGTGCCCAAGATCCAGAAGACGCAGACTTTGGATCCTGGCAATTAAGTGAGCATGCGAGGATCGATGAAGGGGGTGGAACACTTGCCGCAACTCTTCCTATATGAGTCTTATGAGTACTATCATGTCTCCTAGTTCTTCCTTAGGCTAATAAGCCCAATGACCTATGAATACAGTCTTTCTCAATATTATCACAAGGCATGTGCATTATGCATAGCGGTAGTACTCGTAGACAGGCATAGAGGGAACAAGTAGGAGCTGGGACATTGATTATCGTCGCATATGGCGTGATGGCGCAAAGACAGTGTTTCAGGAAGGCCAGTATCTTATTGGTGGGGCAGCCCAACTCAAGGTCTAAGGAAGATGCTGACCCACACCACACATGCCGGAATTCTCCTGGCAGATCCCAGTAAACGTTGTTGATTGGTACATACTAGACAGCCTATGCGATAATTGTGATTGTTCGAGGTCTTTTGTACATACATAGGAAGTATTAATGACATTGTATCGTACTCGGCCGCGGCACGTCAGTGGAAGAACTGATAGCGATCCGACGAAAAGTGATCGCCAACGCAACTAAGAGGGCGTGCATAAAACAGCGGGAACAGACCCGTCCGAGGCCCGGTTGGTAGGATAAGAACAGCATACTCCTACAAACGTAACAGCAATTGTCCAGTGAGCTAGGGGTGCCGGTTTCCTTAAAATACAGGCCTTTGGCCAATCGGAGATAGAGAGCGCAAGGCAACTCGTCCTGAATATCCGGGTTTCCGATACAACGTTGTGAGCGGAATGCTTTGCTTGGGGCGTGCAGGTAATATCTCATACGGAGTATTGAGTGTGGTACATAGTAGACCCGCTTGCCTCACTTGCCTGCAGGAATCTTGATTGTGCCATACAAAAACCCCCGAACGCCATTGCTCAACCAGCACTCCTCGCCATCGAGCACTGAGGCAGCCTCGACATCTTCCTGCACAGCAAGTTCACTTTTAGGGGGGAGGATAGAGGAGAGGCATTGATCAGCTGTGAAGAATGGAAATACACCGTCTGATCAATACGGAGACCTACCGCTCAAGAGCCCATCTGCGTGTGGTCCCATCCAGACCACCGCTGCCAGTTTCCGGGCCGTATATCGAGGGCACTGGAGGCGTTACCCAGCGGCCGCGACGCCAAAAGTATATCGTACTGATGCTGCCGTCCATGACCATTCCGGTTTCTGCATTAACCAAGAGCACCTCCTTCCTTTCGGGACCGGCTATTCCTGCTCGCTGACGAGCGTTATCATACGCCTGCCGTCGTGTTGTCTTGTAGTGCGTATATGCAGAAGCTGCAGTGCCGTCCACGTCAAGCACCACCTCGTACGGATGCTTTCCCATTTCCGAGCGCAATGACAGCAACGGCGATGACAACGGGTCTGTCCGCCCTCCACCGACACTGGAGTCAGTCATAAAACTAGGCGGTGGAAGCTGTGGTGGGACAAGTCCGACGAGTGCTGTTTCTTGCACCGCATACACACTGCAGTGCAACCTGCCATCCTTCCTGAGGGTGACGCGGCACCGCAGCGCTCCTTCGCCACAGCCTAGTATATGACCATCAACCGAGCTCTGAAGAGCGCCTTCCAGCCTTTCTAAGCCGGCATCCCCCATAATGGTCGATACGGCAGCCTCCCATCCCCAATATGTCGCAGCGCGGAGAAGGCGGTCCCGATGGAAGTCCAACATGTAAAAGGGCGATGCCTGCTTTGAGTTCCACCCGGCATAGGCAAATGCCGCATTCTGAGGTATGCTTCTCAGGGCGTGGTCATACCGCACGGAGCTGAAGAGCTCAAAAGGGCTTTCATCAGGCATTGCCACAGCTATACTCCAACAGGTCTCTATTGGAACAGAAATACGGTTTAAGCCGCACCATACGATCTCCAAAACTTTGATACCGCTGTCCGCTGACGAATCAGATGTTTGTGGCCTGAGGCATTCATCCATGCTAGTCGCCCAGCCAATGCGCGGGAAGCGTAATATTTTTTAATATTTTTTTGTGTAGCTCCTTCCCCGGCAAGCTTTTTTGTGGATGCAGACCGACATCATCAGCGGGCAAAATCCGCGGATAGCGAAAAGAACGAGCCACAAATTTTCGCTCTTAGCCTCTGCTGTTCCAGCAACGCATCAATAGCTTTACGCCCAGAGTAGATACGACTCTCCTTCGACTGTTTTTGGAGCCAATTCTTCAAGCACAACGTATTTTTAAACGTCTATTCTATCCCTCTCTTCCCGCCCGACGTTGGACTCCGTCGATAATGGCTGCAAAACAGCCCCCCTTCGTTCCAGCGCCTCCGATGGCACCGCCGACGGCTGCGACTGCTGTGGGTGTGACTGGCGACTCGCCATTCTGGGACCGGTTAACAAAGTGGGCGTCTGAAAACAAGACGGTCGTCTATACCGCCGCCGGTGTTGCTGTTGCCGTCACCGGCGCGGGGGTAGTATACTATCTGAACGGCAGCCGGGTGCGTGCTCTGTCCTTGTTTTGGCGGCGTACTATCCGTGTTTCATAGCGGGCAGGCTGTGCGTGTTGTGCTAACATGAGCTTCTGCACCATAGTCATCCGAATCCCAGGCGACTCATAAGCTGAGTAAGAAGGAGCGGCGGAAACGGAAAGAAGCCGAGCGGAAGGCAGCAGTCGCAGCAGACAAGGCCGCAGCATCCGGGAGCGATGCGGGCTCCTCCAAACAGTCTACGGCTGCTTCAGTGACAGCCGAGGAGGAGCTACCTGAGATAACCGAGGCAACCGTCGAAGCCATGGACCTTGAGGAGCGCAAAAAGATGGCCCTGAGGCTGAAAGAGGCCGGTAACAAGGCCTATGGAGCAAAGAGACTCGAAGGCGCTATCGATCTGTATTCCAAAGCCATTCTATGCAAGCAGGACCCGGTCTACTACTCGAACCGCGCGGCTTGCTTCAGCGCACTAAGCGAGTGGGAAAAGGTGGTCGAAGACACTACAGCGGCCATCAATATCGATCCCGAGTATATCAGAGCTCTGAACCGGCGCGCGAATGCCTACGATCACCTAGGAAAATACCGCGAATCACTGCTCGACTACACGGCCAGCTGTATCATCGATGGCTTCAAGAACGAGGCCAGCGCCCAGGCCGTGGAGAGACTCCTGAAGAAGTTTGCCGAAACGAAGGCCAAGGAGCTGATGGAGACCCGGCCAGCAAAGCTGCCAAGCCCCACCTTTGTGGGCAACTACCTGCAGAGCTTCCGCGCCAAGCCGCGCCCCGAGGGCCTCGACGATGCGGCCGACCTGGACGAGAGCAGCGGCCAGGGCCAGCTGCGGCTAGGCCTGCAGTCGTTGGAGAAGAAGACGGCCGATGGGTATGAGGAGGCTTCCGTGGCGTTTGAAAAGGCGCTGGAGATTGGTGGTCTGGGCGAGTACGAAGCCCTGGCCTACAATCTGCGCGGTACCTTCCTCTGCCTGCTTGGCAAGCACGAAGCGGCCTTGGCAGCCTTGACGACAAGTATTGAGCTGGACGAGACCATGACACAGAGCTATATCAAGCGAGCTAGTATGAACCTTGAGCTTGGTAGGTCCTCCTTGTCCGGCACGAGCTTTGGAACTGCCTGTCACTGACACACTACCCGTATAGGAGCACCAGCAATGGCGGAGGAAGATTTCGCCAAGGCTTTGGAGCAGAACGACTCGGATCCAGACATCTACTACCACCGTGCTCAACTCCACTTTATCAAGGCAGAGTTCGGCGAGGCGGCCAAGGACTACCAGAAGTCGATTGACCTGGACCGTGACTTTATCTTCTCTCATATCCAGCTGGGCGTCACGCAGTACAAGCTGGGCTCGATCGCCTCGTCCATGGCAACATTCCGGCGCTGTGAGAAGAACTTCGCCAAGGTTCCGGACGTGTATAACTACCACGGCGAACTGCTCTTGGACCAGAGCCGGTACCAGGATGCCATCGAAAAATTCGACAAGGCTATTGAGATGGAGAAGGAAACGAAGCCCATGAACATGAACGTGCTGCCTCTGATCAACAAGTCGCTCACTCTCTTCCAATGGAAGCAGGACTTTTCCGAGGCCGAAAAGCTGTGCTCCAAGGCCCTGATCAGTGAGTTTTTTCCGCGTGGACCCGCGCATGCCAAACCTGCTAACCGCCCATCGCTTTTCAGTCGACCCAGAGTGTGACATTGCCGTGGCCACGATGGCGCAACTCCTCCTGCAGCAAGGCAAAGTGACAGATGCACTCAAGTACTTTGAGCGGGCATCAGACCTAGCACGGACGGAGGGTGAGCTCGTCAATGCTCTCTCGTATGCCGAAGCAACACGCACGCAGATCCACGTCCAAGAGAAGTATCCTGCCTTGGCTGCCAAGCTGCAGGGTATGGGAAACGTCATGCGTTAGGGGGATAGGTGCTGGTTGTGCTCTGCTTGTCTGTCGAATGGAAGAAAAATTGCAACCCCCGGACGTGCCAATTCTGGAAGACCACTAGGAAGCCCCACAAGACACAGCTGTGTATAAACGACGACA
Source organism: Grosmannia serpens (assembly GCA_029299595.1). NCBI lineage: Eukaryota > Fungi > Ascomycota > Sordariomycetes > Ophiostomatales > Ophiostomataceae > Grosmannia > Grosmannia serpens. The sequence goes on from JANSMH010000133.1 coordinate 16,308, forward strand.
CGCAAGTAGTGGTTGCAAGGGACGCAAGAACGATGATGATTACGATAGATGGGAGCAAAGAAAAAGGCTTGGCAAGAGAAACGGGAACGGCACGGTGAAAGGGGGGAAACAAGGTCAGGTGGTCGATTGTATAATGTGGGCAGGCAAGCCTTTTTACTTCTATCTTTCCCCCTGTTGTCCCTTGTTTCGCCCGCATTATTTTGGCACCGCGTAGGTTTATGTCCAGGGATGGGATGGAAACTTACAGAGTCCTCTCCACACTGTATATATGAGCACTCTTTATTTCACTCTCTCATGGCCGCACAGGCTTGAGTTTCACAATGAGAAAGCATGATACTCTTACGCCTCGCGAGGCATCGCGCTCAGGGAAGGACAATATTGAATTCATATATCGACAGAGGTGGTAAACTGGCAACACCTAAAAACCAAACGGGGATGGCGCGAACCTTATCCCAACGGACTTCGCGCCTTTTGAGAACACCTTCCCACGAAACGGAAAGGGAAAAAAAGATCATGGTAGTGAACGAAGCAGAATGTGTACGCGTAACAAAAAAAATTAGAATATCAACCGTTATTAGTAGTAAACCCCTCCGGTTAGAAAACCGAAAATTTTGCATCGCCATACAACAATAGCTGCCGAGAGGGGGTGGGGGATATAGAGTGGCTTTTCTCTTCGGTATGGGATATAGGTAGTGAGTGAGCAAATCTCCAAAAAAAAAAAGGGAGGGCGTTGAGAAAGAAGATGGCGCCGGTGCGAGGTGCCGCTCTAGTTCTTGTTCAAGGCGACGCCCAGGCCAACACCGAGCGCAATGGCGATGATGATGAGCACGACAACCAGCAGGCAGAACCACTTGAGCTTGCGCCGGCGACGGGCGGAGTCGGTGGCCTTTGCGACCTGCTTGTTCGCGCCCTCCAGGTTGCCGACGGTGTTCTGCGTCTGGTCCTCGACCTGGCTGAAGATGGGGTCCTGCTGGATGACGAGGGTGTCGAGGTCATTGAACAGGCCGCTGAGCTCCGTGATGGACTGCTCGATGCGCTGCAGCTCGTTGTGTCGTGCACGCACAGCGCCCAGCACGGCCGAAGCCTGGCCGGACCGGTTTGTCCGCAGCTAGAAGCGAGGTTAGCGACGGAGGAAGAGCGAGCGGCAGGCACACGCGCGGGCGGAGAGGCTTACTGCAGTCTGGAAGATGCCTTCGCTGCCCCAGTCGGCATCGGCGGCCTGGGCGACTTCCGTCTCGGTGGCGTCCGGGTTGACGATGCGGTACTGGCGGGCGATCTGGTCGCGGTAGCTGTCGCGGTACTGCTTCTCCTCGGTCATGTAGCCCTGGAGCTCCTTCTTGAAGTCGTTGTTGAGCGTCTCGAACTGGCGCTTCTTGAGCGCGTGTAAGCTGTCGGTGGTGCGCTCGCAGTCGCGCTGCAGCATCCGCAGCTGGTTGCGGATCTGTGTGTTCTTGAGCTGCGTCTGCGCCACCAGCTGCTCCAGCTGCTGCGCCGCCCCCGGCTCGTTGCCGCCCAGGGCGCGCTGGTGCAGGCCGGCGATGGACTGCACGCTCGTCGTCAGAGACCGGATCTCGCCGCGCACGTTGGACACCTGTGTCAGGTACTCCTGCTGCGTCATGACCGGTGGGGCGGCGCCCGCTGCCGGCTGCCCGTACGGCTGCATCTCATGTTGCTCCGGCTAGATGGAGGGCGGCGGAAGAGCCAGGCGTTAGTCACGGGGAAAGGCTGGGCACGTCGGCGCGTCAAGACCGGGGCAGCCGAAGAGGAAAGACGTACCTGGCCATAGCCAGTCTCGGCAGCTGGTGCCTGATCGTATGGGCCGGCCTGGTACTGGCTGTATTGATTTTGTGCCTCGTACGGGCTCTGGGCCTGGTAGGCGTTGCTGTAGGACATGGCGGAGAGGGTCTGTGGTCGTGGGCTCGGCGGCCGCGAGGAGGAGAAGAAAAAAAAAAACAAGACGGGTGGAATCAGCTGCAGCCCGTGTTGTCAATCGCGACAAGGCTCGGGTTGGGCTGGCGGGCAAGGCGGAGATTTCGAAACGGTAGAAAAAGAAACGACAAAACCCGACTTCTGGTCTCCGAAGGAAAACAGCACGAGATGAGGATGTGTTTGCTCGCCGATGTGACCCGCGTCGTCCGGTAACGTAAATTGGCAAAGGGAGGGAGATGAGAAACACGAGCAGGAAGGATTTTCGTGGGACGCAGAAAAGGAAATTACCACTAAGCACCTCGTATAAGGGGTAAAGCCGAAAAAATGCAGTGGGAGAATCGCTGAAACTACAGACAAGGGCCGCTAGCTAGCTTTGCTGGAAGAAAAGCCCAGGGCGACCAGAAGCGCTGCGACCGGGGATACCGTTGGTTCTTCTACTCATGTGCAGTTGCAGAAATTACGGGAGAAGTCAGTCCGCAGTCAACCCCCCGGTCCCGACCGAGATGTGGCTGAGGCGAGCCTTCAGCATGTACTAGTACAAAGTGAGAATCTGCGATAAAAATAAAATAAAAATAAAAATAAAAATAATATTTGGGCTAAACGGGAAGGATGCGCCGCGCCTCCTGGAGGATACAAAGGAACGCGCTGTCTTGGGACCTTCTGCTCCAGCTGCTGCGTGCTACTTGGCGGATGCACGTGCAGCATAGGCCGTTATTGCTCCGTAAAAAAAGGCAGGACCCAATTTGCTTGCATCACAAGGTCCGGGAGAAGACTGTCATTCCCGTCTTAGCGAGGTATTTAATCCTGCCATGGTCTGAGTGCTGACGAAGTGCTGCCACCTCAGTAGGCTCGTGGCGGATGCACTAACGACTTTAGCGCTCCTCCCTGTCAGTTCTCCTCGTCCGCTGTGAGGCTGAGACGAAAGTGACGCGACAATATAGCGAAGCCACAAATCATCTGCCAGCCTAACAGCCTCACCGCAGTTCCGTACCTCACCGGCCTATTATTGATCGTTTCTTTTCCCGACAGCTCACGTGTGAATCCAAGACCAATTTTTTATCCTGCAGCCTGGCGTAGTCGCATCTCGTATCAACTAAAAAGTGTCCACATTTTCTAGATGTGCCCGCCACCTCTCATGCACGACGTAGCATTCCCATTGCCGGGGCCCATAATTTGCAAGATTCAGGCTCTTCCCGGTCAGACGCAAAATCCAACATCCAACGCAGGCCACCAGAACCTCTGCTCTGTCCAGGGCCGGCATTGACCAGGTTGGCGCATACATAGTAGTCCGAGGGGAGGGTAGCAGGCTTTCAGCCTCTCTCAACCTTTGCTCCGATATTTGCCCAAATAGTCGCATCGTCTTGGTTCATGACGACATGAGCTGCCAGCACGACACCCACTGTCCTCCACCGCGGCGCGGCTCTCTCGGATCTTTTAGCATTCCATGTCCGCCTTTCTGTCCTCATAGGTAGTCCTTCTTCCGACTTGTCCGCGTGAACTGGTTCAGGTGCCACTCGACGTGGCCATCCTTATTCTCCAGCGTGCCGTTGCGGATCTCAAACAGCTTCATCGACATCCGCGGTCCCACCTCCGACAGCTCTACCTTGTCGTATGCAGTCTTCACATACACATAGTGCCGCAGCTCAATGACGTCCTCGATATTCTTGAACACCACCACCCGGTTGGACAGCTTTGTCTTGCTGGTGATGGGATCGCGGGGCGGGAAGAGGTGTTTGAGCACCTTGCAGATCCGGCTGCCCAGGCGGCTCGTGAATCCTTCAAAGATCAGATGTGGGTATGCTTCGGAGACGCTGCCGCGAATGCTGCCGGGGATGTCGCCGCGCATGAGGACGTTGTGAAGCGAAAACGAGACCGTCGGGCCATGAGGCAGATGTGAAATTCTGCGCCAGTCGTCAGTTGAGCCCTTGCACATGAGGGGATTCGGCGGAGACAACATACACAAGCCCCGTAGGAGTGCCTCGATGCTCAGAGAGCAACACAATGTCTGTCAGTCCAGCCGCCTTTGCGGACCGCACGCAGTCGTCCAGAATCATGTTGCCACGGTTCAGTCGAATCGACGTCGGCAACAGCAGCCGCATCTCCTTGCTGAAGGCCGTCAACCGCGTTGACGAGGACCGGGACGTCGTCACCAGCACCCGCGGGTCAACGAGGCCGCTCAGCTGTGCATATTCGTCGTCGAGGTCCAACTGCTCGTTTGCGTCCAGATCCGGACGCGACTCGTCGTAGGCAAAGTCTTTCCGGAGCCCCTTGTCGCTGGCAATGCTCTTTTCAAGCGGCCGCCCTTGAGCGATGGCGTTTCGCAGCTTTGCGCGTTTCTCGTTGATTTCGGCTTCCTTGAGGATCATAGCCTTGCGGTAGAGATAGTCTCTCCGCTGCCGTACAGTTTTGCGCTGAGCGACAGTTAGTAGGTAGCTTTCGCACATTCCCGCTCCATATTTGTACGTACAAGCATCTTGAACAAAAGGGTCGCGACCGAGAAGGTATGAAAGATGGAAGAGTATGCCTGTGAAGTAGTAGCAATGGCATGAGGAACTGGGAAAAAAAAAAAGTTAGTGTTATCGATAATCTTATCAGAATTCAAGGTCACATGATCTGCACAAGGGGGAAGGGAAGAGAACCGCGCCCCGCACAAAGTAAAGCACTGCTGCGATATAATAAAGTTCTGCAAGGTTTGAAGGCGAATTACCTCCCGTATCGCAAAACCTATCTTTTGCCTCCTTCCTTTCCGCGCCTCTCCTCGCGCCTTGATCCTTTTACGTGCTTGAACAGCTCCCCCTCTACGATCCGCAAGTGGTAAGGTTGCTTGCGGATGGTCCACAAACTCTCATTTTCGTGACGAAGATCCAACCACAAAGCAAGGAGAAGCAGGCCCTGTTCCGCGTCGTCGAAAGGGGGGGTCCTGCCTTTCCCATACCGCCCTCCGAAGCAGCCTCCGTGCTCCGCCATGGAAGGCGCATTCACTCATGTGGGCAACCACCTGATTTCCGACTCGGCAGCCGCCATTAAGGCTGGCGACAACGACGACCTTTCCACGATCGACCCGGACGAGAATCTCTTGTATGGCAAGTTTGGTGGCCGGGCCGGCCTTGGTGGCGCGACGCGCCGACGCCACGACGATGACGATAACGGTACCGAGGCCTACGATGACGAGGACGACGAGAGCCTGGCCAGCGTGCCGGTCGACGGCGTCCAGGGTCTGAAGCTAGGGGCTGAAGAGGAAGAGAAGGAGCTTCCAGCCCATGCTTGCGCGTGAGTCCCGTATCTGCGTCCGCCTTGGCTCTGGATAGTGATGCTGACGCGCATGTCCCCCAAAGGTACTGCGGAATCCACTCCCCGGCCTCTGTCGTCAAATGCCTGGCCTGCAACAAATGGTTCTGCAGCGCGCGGGGAAATGCAACGTCTTCCCACATTGTCAACCATCTCGTCCGTGCTCGCCACAAGGAGGTGCAGCTGCACCCCCAGTCGTCGCTGGGCGACACCGTCCTCGAATGCTACAACTGCGGTACCAAGAACGTGTTCTTGCTTGGGTTCATCCCGGCCAAGTCCGACACCGTCGTCGTGCTCCTCTGCCGCCAACCCTGTGCCGCCAGCACCTCTTCCAAGGATATGAGCTGGGATATCTCGCGCTGGCAGCCGCTCATCGAAGACCGGTCTTTCCTGCCCTGGCTCGTTGCTACGCCTACAGACGCCGAGCAGCTTCGCGCCCGCCACCTGACGCCCCCGATGATTGCCAGGCTGGAAGAGCTCTGGAAGGACAATGCCAATGCCACAGTCCAGGACCTCGAGCGGGCGGCCAGCGTGGACGACGATCCCCAGCCGGTCCTGCTGAAATACGACGACCCGTACCACTACCAGAACATCTTTGGCCCGCTGGTGAAGATGGAGTCCGACTACGACAAGAAGCTGAAAGAGGCCCAGTCGGAAGACAACCTGGTGATCCGTTGGGACTACGGTCTGAACAACAAGCACCTGGCCATATTTATCCTGCCCAAGATCGAGTCGGGCGACGTCAAGCTCGCGGTTGGTGACGAGATGAGGCTGAAGTACAAGGGCGAGCTGCGTCCTCCCTGGGAGGGCGTCGGATACGTGATCAAGATTCCCAACAACCAGTCCGACGAAGTGAAGCTGGAGCTCCGTAAGACGGGGAACGACAAGTCGGTACCTACCGAATGCACGCACAACTTCTCGGCGGACTATGTGTGGAAGGCCACGTCCTACGACCGCATGCAGATCGCCATGAAGACGTTTGCTGTGGACGAGATGAGCGTGTCCGGATACATCTTCCACAAGCTGCTGGGCCACGAGGTTGCTGTTGCCCCGATGAAGACGTCTCTGCCCAAGAAATTCACGGCGCCGCAGCTGCCCGAACTGAACGGCAGCCAGATCAGCGCTATCAAGGCCGTTCTGTCCACGCCTCTCAGTCTGATCCAGGGCCCTCCCGGAACCGGCAAGACGGTGACCTCGGCGACGATCATCTACCACCTGGCCAAGATGAACAACAGCCAGGTGCTTGTGTGCGCACCGTCCAACGTTGCCGTCGACCAGCTTTGTGAGCGCGTGCACCGGACCGGCCTCAAGGTTGTCCGGCTGACGGCAAAGTCTCGCGAGGACGTGGAGTCCTCTGTCAGCTTTCTGGCGCTCCACGAGCAGGTTCGGATGAACGACACCAATGTGGAGCTGACCCGCCTGCAGCTGCTGAAGAACGAGGTCGGCGAACTGTCGAGCTCGGACGAAAAGAAGTTCAAGCAGCTGACAAAGGCGGCCGAGAAAGAGATCCTCAACAACGCCGACGTGGTCTGCTGCACCTGTGTGGGTGCGGGCGATCCCCGGCTTGCCAAGATGAAGTTCCGCAACGTGCTCATCGACGAGTCGACGCAGTCGGCAGAACCCGAGTGCATGATTCCGCTGGTTCTGGGCTGTAAGCAGGTAGTTCTTGTCGGCGACCACAAGCAGCTTGGCCCAGTGATCATGAACAAGAAGGCGGCCAAGGCAGGCCTGAACCAGTCGCTCTTTGAGCGCCTCGTCAAGCTCGGCTTCGCGCCCATCCGGCTGAACGTGCAGTACCGCATGCACCCCCATCTTGCAGCATTCCCGTCCAACATGTTCTACGAGGGATCTCTCCAGAACGGCGTCACGATCCAAGAGCGTCTGCGGAAGGACGTGGACTTCCCCTGGCCGGTGGTGGACACGCCGATGATGTTCTGGTCCAACCTGGGCAACGAGGAGATCTCGGCGTCGGGGACGTCGTATCTGAACCGAACGGAGGCGTCCAACGTCGAAAAGGTTGTGACGCGCTTCTTCAAGGCGGGCGTGAAGCCCGCAGACATCGGCGTGATCACGCCGTACGAGGGCCAGCGCAGCTACATCGTCACGACGATGCAGAACACGGGCACGTTCAAGAAGGAGAGCTACAAGGAGGTGGAGGTGGCGTCGGTGGACGCCTTCCAGGGACGGGAGAAGGACTACATTGTGCTGTCCTGCGTGCGGTCCAACGAGAACCAGGGCATCGGGTTTCTGTCGGATCCGCGGCGGCTGAACGTGGCCCTGACGCGTGCCAAGTACGGCATTGTCATCCTGGGCAACCCCAAGGTCCTAGCGAAGCACGAGCTCTGGTATCACCTGCTCGTACACTTCAAGGACCACAAGTGCCTCGTCGAAGGCCCGCTCAGCAATCTACAGCCGTCGCTGCACCAGTTTAGCAGACCCAAGCACAGCTACCGGCCGCCACGAGCCGTGGGCAACGGCGATGCTCACGGCGGACGCTTCGGACAGGGACCGGGCCAGGGCAACAACGGGATGATGCGGGACTTTGAGACGGGCTCGATCATGTCGTACATCCCCGACGATGTTTCCTCGATCCACAGCTCCGCCCTGGGGGGCGGTGCCGGCCTGGGCTCTGCCGGCCTGGGCTCTGCCTACCCGGCGATGTTTTCGAGCTTCAGTCCGGACCAGTGGCCCGGCCTGCCGGGAGCCAGTCTCGGCGGGCGGGCAGGCGGCAAGAGCCGGAACAGGGGCATCGCCGAGAGCATCGCGGGCGAGAGCGTGGCCAACTCGGAGTTTACGGACGTGACGGCCAGCTCGAGCGTGATCGGCGGCAAGGGTGTGGGCCAGGGAGGAGCCAGCCTGGGTGCCGGCCTGCACGACGCCGTCAGCAGCGGGAGGCTGACGTCCTACAGCCAGAGCGACCGGCTGAAGCAGTACGTGGAGAGCAGCGGACGCATGGCAGCAGGCAACGGATACCGGCGGTACGACGACGACCAGCAGAGCATCAGCACGGGCTTTGCCAGCCAGATTGGCGGATCGGGCTACGACTGAGGTCCAGATGGCGATGGGCACGATAAAGGCACCAGAGCATGAAGCAGGCCCCACCAGCAGCGCGCAGACGCGCCGGGAGAACTACTGGCTACCAATCAGTGGCTGCCTCCGGCAGTCACTGCGGCCAATAGAGCATCCGCCAGCAACATGGCCCGACCGGAAGCCATACTCTTTTCTCCGAGACGTCGCCGCCTCCTCTTGCAGGGGAGCCTGTGCGGCAGAGATGCGCAGCCTTGAGGCGTCGCCGAGGCTGTTCTGCAGAGCGCAGCACCGTCGACGGGTCTGCCTGGAGAGGCAGCCGTGTTTCTTGGCTGCGGCTGTCTAGAAGAGACGGTTGTTGTTGGCAGGCCAGCCGTTGCCACGGCGTGGCGTGATGGACTAAGACTAATTGCCAAAGATGAGGGGCTGCTCACGACTTGTGAGTTTGCCAGATGTTCTGTCCTTGTGGCAGAGGGGAGAAACCCTGATTTCCAGAATGTTGCTGCTTGTTGTTATTTTTGTTACTTTATTTGCGGCGAAAGAGGGACGAGCCATTGCCGACGTGATCAGTCAGCAGGCAGTGGCGCTGGGTGAGGTATCTTACATAGCCAGCCATCTGGCTATCGGACCATCTGGGAGGAAGGCACAGACGTCGCTAGTTCGTAGCGCCTGGGCTTTCTGCGTCTGTTCTCGCAGCAAACAGTCTGTTGTTCGTTTGCTTGATTTATATAACCTATTCTACATTCCTAAATTCAAGCCACACGCTCGTTTTGCTAGATACAGGGTGTGCTTGTATTGAGTTAAGCCGTATTGGAGGCGCTCCGACACGGATGAAACGACGATGAGGGGCTCTCACGGTCGTTCTTTCTTGTTCGCGTTTTCGTCTAGCGTTTGTGCCTTCTACTTTTGGTGACCTGGAAGACGCAATTCCATTCTCTCTTCGTTTCCTTCTGTCAGCTTACAACCTATCATCCATTTTATTGTTGTCCTCGTCTTCTCCGGTATCAACGACACGGGAACTGCTCGCGGTACCTCGTTGTTCTGCACACGCACGCAGCCTCATCATGTCGAGCACAGGCGAGCCGACGTCGGCGGTGGCGGACCAGGCCAAGGGAGCCCCAGACGACGTCGTCAACCCGCCCGAATTTGACGGCGCTGTGTGCACCAGCAACGCGCTGCCGTCGCCGGCGACGCTGCGCCGCATTGCCGAGCTGCCGGTGCTGGACCGCGAGGGCCGGCCGCACGCGTTCGAGAGCCTGTATGCCGAGCCGCCCGGGCGGGTGCTGATCGTCTTTGTGCGGCACTTTTTCTGCGGGGTGCGTGCAAAATCTTTTGGGTTGTCAGCTGTCCTGTGTGGTGTGTGTGTGTGTATCTGTGCTGACGGTGCGCGCCTGCGCAGAACTGCCAAGAGTACCTGCGCGTGCTCTCGGCGGGCATCCCGGCGGGCGCGCTGGCCGGGGCCGCCCGCATCGTGGTCGTGGGGTGCGGCGAGCCGCCGCTGATCGACATGTACGCCGAGGCGGCGGCGTGCGCGTATCCCATCTACGCGGACCCGACGCGGCGGCTCTACGACGAGCTGGGCATGGTCTCGACGCTGGCGCTCGGCGCGAAGCCCGCGTACATGGAGGGCGCGCCGCTGTGGGCATCCATTGTGCGGTCGATCGGCCAGGGCCTGCGGCAGATCCCCCGCGGACTGGTGCTCAAGGCCGGCAACCAGCGGCAGGTCGGCGGCGAGTTCTTGTTCGACTCGTCGGCCGGGGCTGCCGCCGTCGAGGTGACGTGGTGCCACCGCATGAAGACGACGCGGGACCACGCCGAGGTGGACGAGCTGAAAAAGGTGCTGAAACTGGAGTAGAGACGCAGACGGTGAGTGCAACGACTGCCGTTTGCCCTTTGCTGCCATGATGCCTCAGCTGCCGGTCTGCTGCATTGGACAGACTATCCCGTCACGGGGCGCGTTGTAATGGGAGAAGGGAAGGGCAAATCTACGAGAGGACGGACGTTGACTCTAAAAACACATATTTTCATTCTGCACACATCCCTGACAGCCACACAACCACGCCTTCCTCACAGGTTCTCCTGAGCAAGCACCCACATCGCTACCAGGTCTGGGCATTGTCGCGCCATGCGCTTCTGCGTGGCGTGGTTCGACAGCATGATCGACAGCGTGCCGTCCTGCCGGCCCAACTCCTTCATGCTCTGGTTGACTGCGCGCATGCACTCAATGGTCGCGCTGGCCGATGCCGCATTCTGCTGCTGCTGCCCGCCCGAAAGCCACCCACCTCCCCCCAGGCCTTCTTTCTCTCCCACCCCACGCCCGGCCAGCAGCTCCATGGCCCGGCTGTCTTCCACGTGCTGCACGTGGCCCGGCTCGATTGCCAGCCGCACCAGCCAGGCGTTGCCAAACACGCCGTGCGACGGCTGGCCGCCCCAGGAGCGGATGCGGTCGGCTGCCTCGGCCGCCTCCAGCGGACGGTATCCTGGCCGCGCAGCCATGCCGCCGCGCAGAGGGATGATTGTGGTGGCAAAGTGGCGACGGCGGCTCTGCTGATGGGAGGTGCCGGCAGAGGAAGCGGGCATGGCCGCTGAGGCGGACGACGATGGCAGCGATCGGGGAGACGACGAAGCTCGACGACCCGCTTGGCCAGGGTATCCAAACCCCCCAGAAGCCATTGCCCGGCGTGACGGCACGACGATCTGGTGCCGGATCACGAGCGTCGGCTCGTCGAACAGGGGGGCGACTGGAGCAGCCGTCGTCCAGGAGGTGGAGGTGCACTCGCTGCCGGCGCCGACCGCTGCGGCCATGGAGCTTCCCCTGCCACCTCCATCGTGCACCGTCATGGTCACGCGCAGTCCCGCAACCTCTGGGTTCGTCCCGTAGCAGCGGAGGCTGTCTGGGCTGTAGGGCCCGATGATGCGCCCGTTGACAGCCGCGATGCATCCCGTCGTCTGCGTGTGGTGAAAGCGCGCGTTCTCATTGCACGAGCTCAGCTGCACGCGCGCCCACTGCTTCTGCTTCTGAAGCTCGCGCAGATTGGCATCGTGCTGGAGCTCAAACTCATAGCCGGTCAGCGGCGGCAGGAATCCGGGCGCCGACGGCCAGGGTGGCATGGCTGCAGAGGTTGGCGTGCTGGAAGCGGAAGCAGTAGTGGCAGCAGGAGTGGCGGATACTGCAGGAGTGGCAGAAACAGCAGGAAAGCCACCGCCACTCGACTCTGACACGGTGTGAGCCCTAGTGTCTTCAGGCCTTGCTTCGGGCTCTGCCTGTCGCTCTTGTTGCCTCCCTTGCGACAGGCCTTGTCGGAGGCTCCCAGCTGTCGGGGCAGCACTTGGCGGATAAGCGAAGCTGCCAAAGGTGTTGAAGCTTCCAAAGCTGCCAGCGCTGTTGCTGGTTGTCCCCACGGGCCCCAGGCTGCTGTAACTCTGGCTCTGGAGAGCTTCCTGCTTTGGAACATGCTCTCTCTGGACTAGTGTCCGGCCGATGCTTGCCCGATTGTGGAAGTCATGGAGATCCTGCAGAGGAGTTTTCCACGTTGGTGTCGGGGACGATGACGGCACGAGCGCGGACGAGCAATTCAGAAGCTGGCCTCGGCTGATGCTGTTGCTGTTGTTGCCAGTATGCTCCCCACTGCCGTCGCCGTCAACATGCGCGGTCAAATCCACTAGCCGGCTGGGCCAGGCCATGTCCGCTGACTGCGACGGTAGCCGCAGCTTGGAACCGCTGCTGTAAGTCTGACTTAAAGCAAGATGGCGATTTTCCAGAAACTCTTGCGACTCTGTCAGGTGGCCAAGAGAAGCACTCGACAGAGGATACAATACCGGGGGCTGCGTGGAGCCGGCATAGTAGTTTGGCGTGTCAGGCCACATCCGAGAATATGTCGGAGTCCATGTGGTGGCAGCATTGCTGATATAGCCTGCCAGAGGTCGCGCTGATGAGGACGAAGCAAAGGCATCTGCATGTCTGATTGGACTCTGCAGGTTCTCTTGTAGCAGCTGCGACTGGTAGCCCTGGAGCTGACGGTAAACATACTCCCTGTCGGCTGCGTAGGCACGAGTCTGCCAACGTTGGTCCGAGGCCTCCATGTCCTTTTGTGTTTCTTTCATTCTCAGTATTCTTCTGCAATCTGGTTCAGTGTCTTGTTAGCAGTTACAGGTGAAGTGGCGCTCAGCCCAAGAGTCGGGATATAGAAGACAGATCGGACCAAAGAGTATATATACCCAGAAAAATGCCTGAAGTGAGTGGCAAGAGTTCCCACGAGAGGTCGGGTGTACCTAGTAGTAGAAGACGATCCCAGCTGCCAGGTAGATTCTGGGGTTTGTCATGAACAAGCAGTCGATGCTCCGGGACGTAAGTCGTCTGTCTTCAACGACAAGTCGAACAAGAATGATGATGAGAGAGAAAGCTTGTAAACATGCTCATAGAAAGCTGCAGTAAAAAATCCCAGGATTTATATAGAGCACATGTTGCAGTGAAGAAAGCCCCAGGTATGCCAGTGGAGTGAATGAACAACTCGGTTGCGCGGACCGTACAGATTTCTCAGTGAATTTCTTCATTTCCCCAGAAGTTCTCATACTTGCCTCGTCAATCTAGGTCGGCCATGGGTCGAAGGGATTCATTATCTCGAAGCGGTCTCATTCATAGTTGAGTGCAACCATTCCGAGGGCGCATTTCACCTCGATAGAAACCTTGGCAATCTGTCCAGCGAAGTCTTGGCACTTGACTCTGGGGTTAGTTGCAATGAGGCAGCAAGCTCACGCCGGTGACAGGATCCCACTCGGTAGCTGTCGACGCATGTCGCCCTTGACGCTGAAAATTTGCTGTTGTTTGAAATTTGAAAGGGCAATAGGCTGTTTGCTTTCTTGATTCTAGGCACGTTCCTGCCGTTTCGACAATCAGCAGCTCGTACCTTCCTTAGTGACCGTTGGTATTGCTCCTGCTGTTTGGAGTCAGGATTAGCCCGAATTGCGCCTGCCTTCTTTGGTGATTTTCGTGTTCTACCAACATATTGAGCCGTCCCAAATGGATTTTACTTTATCTCAACACATAGTTTCAATTTCTAAGAGAAAATCAAAACGTAACTTCTGAGTCTCTCGGCCGCAATCACTCCTACGAAGCACATTAATGACCAGAATGAATGACTGGTCGGAAATATTCGAGAAACGCCTCTCGGCAGTGCTGTCAGGCAGGGAAAGGAGCAACAATATCGAGGCAGGGATTAAACTCGAGCTTACGCCACCGCCAACAGTTGACAAAGAATCCCAACGTGTTGTCTGTAACCCAACGGCGTCATTCTTTGACTCTATTTGCAAAAAAAACCATGCAGACAGATGCGACGGAAACAACGTCCCCCGAGAGACACAGCCCGCTGGGCATACGACAAGTGACCCAGCGTTTCACAATGTTAGGCGTCCAGCCACAAAAGGCCTAAAGGGTTATAACCACTTCATACTTTGGCTGTGATGCTCTCTACTCTACCATTCTAACCCACTTTCTTGACCAGAGAGCTACTCTGATAGAGCGAAAACCTTGCACGATGATGCGACAAAGCGTCTATCGGATACCCAAATCGCCTTTGAGAAACAACTGCTCAGTATAGCTGGGTCTGGGAGCGAATTCCTCTCCGCTATAAACAAGAAGCACTCCCTTTTCAGCAAGCCCCTGGCCGAGTGGGTAGTCAAAATTCAGACACGAGAGAGGGGAGATAGCACGACACATATCGAGAAGGATGAACGTGTTGCTGATCGCATTGCACAAATGCGAACAGCAGCAGTCACGCTTGAGGGGGATCTCGAAAAAATATGGAAAGAGTGGGATCGGACGCATAATACAGTGGTGACCATGCTGCGTGCCATCCTCGAAAACGATGATGGGGGCAGCAGTCGTCAAGATATCGAGAGCAGTAAAATGAGCGAAGCCAAAGAATTCGGCGGTGCCAGTTTCGACGAGATACTCTCCGACGCAGAAAGGGATCTGGAAGCGGCTGCGGCAGAGGCTAACAGGGAGATGCGGGAAAACGAAAAGGTAAGAGCCAACCTCTGTCCAGCCTGCACCTGTTTGTTCATAAAGCCTAACCAAACCCAGGCATTTCGAAAGCTTATCCTTGCAGAGGAGTGTAAACTTGCCCAAAACATGCTGGCAAGGCAATCTAAATACGACTGAGACACAAGAAGTGGGAGGGAATTACAAGATGCGAATGAGTATGCCGGGCTGGCGTCATGTCTTTTCATAGTAAAAGTAGTAGGCCTTTTTCCTGCTGTGCTCTAAATCGATTCATTTCTATCTAATCTTTAATGTTTGCTACCGTACCGAAACACCAGCCATAAATATCAAACCTCGATAAAAAAAGCAATGCAGACAGCTGCTTTTCGTCAACCCGGTTTACTGCTTCTCGGAGACAACAACACCCCATTCGTGCTGCTCTCTGCCATGCATGATGCCACCAATCCGTTCCTTCAGCTTCAGCGTGTACTGGCCACCCACACCCTCGCCCATGGGGATGGGAATGTCTTGGTCGCGATGGATGATGAGCGACACGGGAGTGACAAAGTACTGGACGCAAGTTAGTAAGCAGGTTCGAGAACAGATTTGTGCACTTTGGCAGAAGCTTACAGCCGTGCCTGCGGCAAAGGCCTCCAGCAAGCGGCCCTCGGCGTGGGCCTCCTGCACCTCGGCGATCGTGTACTTGCGCTCGACGATATCGATCTCGTCGCCCAGGTCTTCGCGGGCGAGCTGGAGGATGCTGCGACGCGTGACGCCGTCGAGGATGAGGCGGTCGTCAAGCGGCGCGGTGACGAGTTGCGGGCGGCCGGTGTCCTTGGCCTTCCACAGGATGAAGAAGTTGCTGGCGCCGGCCTCGGTGCAGAAGCCCTCGGGGCCGTACAGCCAGAGGACCTGGTGGCAGCCCTTGGCGCGGGCCTCGCTGGTGGCGAGCAGGCTGGGGCCGTAGTTGGCGCCGAGCTTGGCGAAGCCGAAGCCGCCGACCCAGGCGCGCACCATGTCGTCGGGGTTCGTGTTGAGGCGCATGCCGCCGACGGGGGCGTCCAGGTGTGGCATGTAGCTGGCGGTGATGACCAGCAGGGCCCGGCGCGGCGCCTGCACGCCGAGCTGCGCCTGCGTGCCGATGAGCATGGGCCGCAGGTAGACGTACGAGCCGGCAGGCCAGTCGGCCGGCAGCCAGCGCGGGCCGTCGACGGCCATGAGGGCGACGATGAGCTTCTCGAGCTCGGCCGGCTCAAAGGCCGGCAGGGACACGCGGACGGCCGACGTCAGCATGCGGCGGGCGTTGCAGTCGGGCCGGAAGAGGCGCAGACGGCCGTCGACGCCGCGGTACGCCTTGAGGCCCTCGAAGCACTCCGTGGCATAGTGCAGCACCGAGGCCGTGGGCATCAGGCTGAGCGGCCCGTACGGACGCAACTGGGGCGTGGCCCAGCCGGACTCGGCGTTCCAGGCCGCGGTGATCATGTGGTCCGTGCAGAGCGTCTCGGCGCCGCTGCAGGCGCTGCTGATGCTGGCAGGAACCGGCCGCGGGCTGGCGGTCAGATCGTAGGTGAGCTTGGAGGCGTCTAGTCCGTGGATCTGCTTGCCATTCTCGAGACTGACGCTCGCAGCGGGTGTAGCTGAGGGAGCCATTGTAGAGCTGGTCGTGGGTCGTGAGGGAGGAGAGAGACGGAGAGCGAGGATAGCGGAGGAGAGAGACAGAGAGAGAGAGAGAAAGGAGAGGATGAGGCAAAGAAGATGAAGAGAAGATAAAGACGAAAGCGTCACCAGGGGAAGAACTAAGAAAAGGGAAGGAGCACTAAAGACGAGGGCCGGTGGATACAAGAAAGGGCGACCCAGCTTTCCTGCAGGCTTTGCACCAGTATATACAAGTCTGTACAATTCAAAGCAAGAACACTATGTGACTCACAAGACCAATGGATTGGTTACTCGGGAAGCAAACATTGGTTCCTGGGTAGGATGCCTTGGCACCCAAGCTAAATATATCCCAAGTTGCTGGGCCGAAGGCAAAAAGACGGGGAATAATAGTGGGAAAAGTTTTTTTGTGTAAGAGACCGGAGGGCAAAAGGTGTCACGGTCCTATGCCGGAGAGCGGCCGGCTTTGTTTACTGAACACAACCATCAACAAATTCCTCGGTGAGCCTAATTGGCCAACCCACACGCAACTCTCCTCGTCAGATGTCATAGGAAGGGCGTCTGTCGAGCCAAAGGCACGGGACATTGCAGCAGGAGATAGCCATTAGCGGCGTTAAGCCGGCTAGTCCGTCGATAAGATGCAAGATGTGCAAGTGGAAGAATGCGAGTAGGCTGCTCTCGGCTTAAACTCTCTTTATCTCGACTGTTGCTAGGCCAAGGCCGGAAGGCAGGAAAGGCTGCGAGCTTACTCGTATCTTGCAAGCTGACGAGTACAGACCCGATCACGGCGCCATTCAATCATTCAGTGACGAGATGATAAGACGTGACACGCGAAAAGGTCAGGCCCTATTGACCGTATAATCCCTCTGAAACTGTTGAGACTGGGAATAGGAAGACAATGCCGGCAAAGGCGCTCGAATCGACCAACATAGACAAATTATCACTTCAAAGTAAGCCGAGCTCTCGTGCCATTGGTGCGGAGCTATCCCTCCAATACCCGAGACTAGCCGTGTGTAGACGAGCCAATCCCCCACAGCAAGTGTGTAGCCGGCTCCAGGCGAATTTAATGGCGACCACATCCATGGTTGAATCCACAGCATGCCTCAAAAAGCCCTGTCGCAATATCTCCTGTCGCTCTGCCAGGCTTTCAGACATGCCGCCTAAAAGGCAGGCGATGCCCTTCTATTTTCCGGCTATCTCGTTGTTAGGCTCTGTTGAAGACCCAAGCTATATTCCTCGCTTCTACGTATCTGGAAACCTCCAGCCAACCAACTAAACAGATTGAAACCCAGTCAGCCGTTTGCCTAGCATCACGTTGCGGTTGCTGCCGCGGCCACCTCCTTCTGCCGCTGCTCCTCCACCATCTTCTCCCGCCGCTTGTGCGCCTCCTCCACATCCGACTTGGCTCCCTTGGCCCGTTGCCGAGCCTCGTACCGGTCGCGGCTGGCCAGGATCCGCGCCACGATCGTTTCCGCGTTGACATCGGCGAACGGGTGCGGGCCCACCTGCTGATAGATGCCCATCTCCTTTGGCTCCGTGTATGGGTCGTATGTCAGCGGCATAAACGCTGTGGGGCCGTGGTAGACGGCATCTGGGATGCCCCATGGCAGTGCTGCCAGGTAGTCGCGGACCGGCGTAAACGGCGCTCCGAAAACCACAGCATCAACGTACTGGATCGGTTAGCAGACGTTGCGGGAAGAGGGAGCAGATGGACAGGAGGCCGCCCACTTACCTTGCACTGCAAGACACAGAGCCCGCGCTCGTAGATGTTCATGATGGGGTAGTTGATGCCCTTCCACTCGTTGATCACCTCGTCGTCGTGCACGCCTGCTACGACAAACGCCGGGGGGTAGTCCCCGGCCGTCTTGCCACGCCGTTCTGCCACCGCCTCTGGCGCGTACCAGCCGTCGGCGCGCGCGCGCGCTTCCTCGGCCTCCAAGACGCGCTGCAGAAACGCAATGTGGCCGCTGGAGAACAAATCAAAGCCGCCATCCACGTACACCACGCGCTGTCCAATCTGCGGGCCCTTGCCAGCCACGAGCTCGTGTGGCGCACCGGGGGGGCCTATGGCTTTGGGATTGGCCTTCCATGCCCAAACTTCTGCGCCCGGATTCTTCGCCGTCTTGTCGGTGGCATAGAGACGGATGCGTTCGGCCATGGCTTGGCCCGTTGCTTGCCGCTCTGCGTCTGTGCCCGGGCCCTCTTTGCCGGCCAGAACTGCCTGGAGAGAGCGAATAAAATGTGTCTTGGTGCAGAGCAGCATCCGGCCGACAAGGTCGGTGGTGGAGATGCTGGGCGTGCGCTTGACGACCTTGAAGCGGCCGGCAGCTTTGACGAACCGATAGCAGTCTTCACCAGAGCCGTCCGAGGTGATGTCGTCGCCGTGGACGACGTATCGGCAGCCAAAGTGAGAAATCCAGTCGAGCTGCGTGACGTAGGGAGCGTTGGGGACAGAGCTGGTGACCCAGCGACACGCATCGACAGCGGAGAGTCTGTCGGGGTAGATTAGCAGCTGCGAGATGCGACGGTGTTTCAGGGGCCATTCAGAGCTTTAGAGGACGCACCTCTCCTGTAGGTTCATTACGGTCGGCCCCTTGTTCTCGAGAATAGCTTCGTCTGAGTGGACTCCAATGTAGAGCTCGTCGCCGAGCTGGCGCGCCTGGACAATGGCGCCGGCGTGACCTGTAAGAGGAGGTTAGGAGGCCGAGGCGCCCACACACGCTTACAGAGACACAACAGCGACGGACCATGGTGGAAAAAGTCGAAGCAGCCGTCAACCCAAAGCCGACCGTCGAGCAGCTCTGGTGCCGCCTCGCCGGAAGGAAATTCCTGTTCTGCAGAAGCCATGTTTGTTATTCTTGGTAATTGGACAGTATGAGGTACGCGTTCCCAAGGTCGAAGGACAGGTGGCAGAGAAGGGGGGAGATAGCTGTACAGGGGTACGTCTTTAAATCTGGCAGGGTAACGATTAGGACAGGCAGGCGAATCGTAACCTTATGATCGATCTGGCCCTTTACCTGACGCGAATATACCACGGAAAAGGCGTACTGGATCTAGAAGGACTGGCTGCATTTATTAAGTGCTAGCAAAGGAAGCTGCTATTAAGGGAAGAGCTTTTAGATGCAGTGGAGGAGGACACAGCGGCGTGACTGGTTTTGTATGGTATTTACTAGTCCTTTCTGTTGTAAGATTTACCAAATTAATCACGTGGCAGGGGGCTAGTTATGTAATCTGGGCGTTCACCTGGACTTTAGGGGCGTTCATGAAGCAATGATGTAGCTTGGGAAGCTTCGAGAAACCAGGGCGCGACTTCCTCATCTAGACAGCACTAATGCGGTCTCGTGGCACCGAGCAAGAAATACATTTCCCTTTGTTTATGGCGGGAGTTTTTGTCGAGGTTTTCTTCTTTTCTTCAAGCCATCAGTTTGTATGTTTCCCCCCACCCAACCGTCTTTCTTTTTACGCGAATTTCATACCTGGCTCGCGGTACTGAGATTCTACAGCTAACACTGACTTCTATCGAAACAGATTATACGAAAATAATTAAGCAGCTTTGTGTCATGTCTTCCCTAGCCGGATCTACCTCTACTGAGCGACTTGTCCAGCGGGAGCAGTGGTGGTATCATGGACGGGAAGCTTCCCGTCCTGGTGGATTTCACCCTGTTTCATCCTGGAAGCTTCCCGTCCATGATACCAACACTGCTCCCGCTGGACAAGTCGCTGACTCTGCCACCGCTGCTCCGCCAGCGCCAACGTGAGGTAAGCTTTATGCTTCTTACATTACTATTGAACCGCTTAAGTAACCGCTTTAATAGGATGAGATGAAGTTGTTACAGGCAAGACACAAGCTTACAACGAAACCAAGATGAAGCTGACAGAACTACAGCTTCTGGAGAATGATGCAGTGGTGGCGGCATATGACTTTACGTCTCAAAATGACGGGCAACAGGACCTGCAGCAGAACATGCAACAGGACATGCAACAGGACATGCAACAGGACAACGATGATTGAGGATGAGATGTGAGCATTAATTATTGAAAGTATAACTTTCAATATACTAACAGACCAACAGGCAGTTCCTCCGACTAGACAAACATGCGCTTCTCGGATATTGGCGACAAGCGACGATTTTGTTCAGCTGCTCGCTAACCCTCGAATCGTGCACAGACTACACGAGACCACCTGGAATTCACTGATATCCACATCGCTATCGACGAGAAGCGCAATGCACATGTGAAGTTGGTGGGAAAGCTGTGGACTGTTTGCTGAACAAAAATGACCTGCTATGGGACCTGGCAATTATTGTCGGACGGGATATGCCTACCAAGAAAGTTGCGACGTACGATATGATACAAAATATGCCGCTTTATCCATACATAGTAATAATATTCATTGTCTGGTTGCCTGGGCCGTCCTTTGGCACAAGCCGGTTTCGTATTTGCACCCGGTAGACGTCTCGTGTCATCCCCTGCTTTGCCCAGCTTTTGCCCAGCTTTGCCAAGCAGCGCCCAGAGCCCGCTGGTGGGCTATCGGCGATCCTAACGGGCCGCCAAGACCCGGTTAAAGTGAGACGGGGCCTGGAATTACGCTTAACGGGTCTATTTGTGAGCACTACTCGCACGGTGGCCAAAATAGCTGCTTCCACAGGTGCACAACTGTCTCGGCCCGCCACTAGCCAAGAGAATACATGAACCCATGAAAACATGCTAGAATGCCTGTCCTGCTGAGTCTGTGGTGATTCGAGTGAAGCGCCGCTGCCAACAGCCTGCAAACTGCCGGGTCGCCCGGCTGCTCGCAATATGTGGGCCGCCAAGTCGAGACTATGTAGCCGCCAGCAACCTGCAACTGCTTGGACGATGTCAAAGAAGGGCCAGAAAGGAGAGGGCTTGGCTGGAGGGAGGCTTGGTCCTTGGCATACAGAGCCAACATTCCAAAATCTCGTACCCGTTTTGCAGTTGCACGCTTTCGTTTCTGGGCGTTGGAACTCCTATTTCGCTCCAGTGAAGCTGGGATTTGCTGTCGAGTTCTTCTTCTCATATTGCTCTCTGCTTCTCAACCGTCTCTTCCTGGTGCTTCATGATTTATATACAACCACCGACACCGGCACTCTCATCTCGACCCTCTCTGTTCCTCACACCCACACACACACGAGATGCTACCCTTAATATCAACAGCGTCAATAGTGGCAACAGCAGCAATATTGACGAGCACGCTGGCACAATCAACCGCCTACAGCCTAGATTCCACAGGTAGGTGCGGCATGGATGGGGCTGGCGTCTCCCCTTTCCAGTCCCTCCGGTTCTGACTCTTCTTCTTCAAGATGCCATCAAGCAGTCAGCCAAAACAATCGCCGCCGATCTCCTCGCCTACTACCATGGCGAAGAACTGGGCCACACACCCGGAATCCTGCCCGGCCCGCCGCCCGCCGGCCCATACTACTGGTGGGAAGCGGGCGCAATGTGGGGGACGTTGATAGACTACTGGCATCTCACGGGAGATGACACGTACAACGACGTCGTCACGACGGCCATGCAGTTCCAGACCGGCCCCAACGCCGACTACATGCCGCCCAATGTCACACAGTCGCTGGGGAACGACGACCAGGGCTTCTGGGGCATGTCTGCCATGCTGGCGGCCGAGGTCAACTTCCCCAACCCGCCAGACAGCGAGCCGCAGTGGCTGGCGCTGGCGCAAGCTGTGTTCAACACGCAAGCCGCGCCGGGACGCCACGACTCGACCTGCAACGGCGGCCTGCGGTGGCAGATCCCGTTTGCCAACAACGGCTACGACTACAAGAACAGTGAGTGTGCGGTGTTGGCGTGTTGGACGGCGTCCTCGCAGCGTGAACTGACCGCGTTCCAGGCATTGCCAACGGCTGCTTCTTCAACCTGGGTGCACGCCTGGCGCGATACACCGGGAACCAGACGTACGCCGACTGGGCCGAGACGACGTGGGACTGGATCCAGAGCGTCGGCCTGATGGATGCCGACTACAAGATCTACGACGGCGCCCACGTCGGGACGAACTGCACCGACCTCAACAAGGCCGAGTTCTCCTACAACAGCGCCGTGTGGCTGCTGGGGGCTGCGTACATGTGGAACCATGTGAGTTGGAGGGCGTTGGAGGACACATGCATCTCGTCACGGGACTGACGAGGCTCTCTCGCAGACCGAAGAACAGCGGTGGCAGGTAGGCGTCGAGGGCCTGCTCAACAACACGCTCAGCCGGTTCTTCCCGGGCGGCATCGCCTACGAGATCGCCTGCGAGGACAAGATGACGTGCACGACGGACATGCTCAGCTACAAGGGCTACCTGCACCGCTGGCTGGCGACGGCCGGGCAGCTGGCGCCGTTTGCCCACGACCGCATCGCGGCGACGCTGCTCACGTCGACGCAGGCGGCCGTGGCCCAGTGCACGGGCGGCGACGCGGGCCGCACGTGCGGCTTCCAGTGGAAGTCGGGCGTCTTTGACGACAGCGTCGGCGTCGGCCAGACGATGAACGTGCTGGCCGCCGTGTCGTCGCTGCTGATCGACCAGGCGTCCGCGCCCGTCACCAACAGCACCGGCGGCACCAGCGTCGGCGACGACGACGCCGGCAGCCACAGCGACGACAACCCGACGGTGCTGGCACCCATCACGACGGCCGACCGCGCGGGCGCGGCCGTGGCCACGGTCGTCGTCGCCGCCACCATCACGGCCATGTACATCTTTATGAGCATCGGCGGCACGGCTGGATCCTGAGGCCTTGTATACACTACCCGTCTCTTTGTAATGTAAGATACAGTTCTTGGAGAGGAGTATCCAGCGATTTCTTTGTATTTCATGTCGCTCTCTGTTTTCGTCTTTCTGGTTGGCGTTGAAAGTGGGGGCAACAGCAACAGCAGGGTCTTGAAGCATGTGGGGAAGGGTTTGTAAGATACCCATCTAGTTGTCTGTAATAATAGCTTGATATACTCATCACAAGAGAGAGAGAGGCGGTGCTCAAGTGTGGTGACCGTGCGAAAATAGGGTGTCGCCTAGGCGTTTCAGAATCCAAAGCACAGATCCATTTGTGGGCAGCAGCTCGGAAGCAAACAGAACCATGGCCGCAACACAACCACAGCAAGCAAAAAGAAGACACTGCAGCAGCCATGTCGATACCAGACCTGGACAACCGCGCGCTCTTCCCTCCCTTCCTGGAGCTGCCCGAGACCGGGAGCGGCGATGGGGCCACCGAGACGGGCGAGCAGCCGGCGCTGCTGGCCGAGGTCAAGAACAACATGACGATCAACAAGCCGACGCTGGTCCTCAACGACCGCGACGGCCACTCGTTTGCGCTCGTCTTTGAGGGCCTGGACCGCGACGGCCTGGACCTGGAGGGGCTCGGCTTCAAGCCGGGGGCCACCGTCCTGGTGCCGGCAGCCAAGAAGACCGTGCCGGCGGGTGACGGCAGCAGCAGCAGCAGCAGTCCCGAGACCATCAACAGCAAGGCGGCCAGACGGCCGTTCTTGCGCATCCCAGCCGGCCAGGCACACACGGTGCGGGCCGTTCCGGCAGCGCTGGACCAGGTCGTGGCAGCGGCATCGCGGCTTCGGCGACGGCAGCAAACAAACGAGACGGACAGGCAGTGCGATGCTTGCGGGACGGTGCCAAAGCCTGGGACGGACGCCAAGCGGCTGCTCAAGTGTACGGGATGCAGCGAGGCGTGGTACTGCAACAGGGTGCGTGTGTATTGGGGAGCAGTCCCTCCCTTCTCCGGAAACGAAAACGACAAAACAAGGCTAACCAGACTCATTTACGACGTACAGGCCTGCCAGACCCAGGGTTGGAAAGCCGGACACAAGGGGGAGTGCAAGGCGATCCGGGCAGTTACTACCGTCTGGGGAAGCTGAGAGATTGGATGCATGGATTCATGTGCTTGGCTTAATCCTATATACTCCATTCTCGTCTGCTGCGGCTGACTAGCCCATGACCCAGGTTATTTCCATCCGTCGATCCGTGAGAGGCTACCGTGTAGACATGTCAAGAGCGGCAGATATTTCCAGTTGCCAGCCCCGAGAGACGAAGCCGTTTTAGACAGGTGCTTACATCCTTCTCTCCGAACTGCCGAGCCTCTTCCAAGGTGACGGCCATGTGCTGCCTACGACTATGATCCAGATGCCCGAGCCTTGAAGATGCCTGCCTGTCAACTACTCCGTAATAGTCTGTCGGTATGTATCTTACGAGTTGCTGTGGCCACTGCGCACGTGTCGAGGAAGAGTGGTTGTGCATCGTCTGCGTGCACAAAGTGGCAAAAAAGCCAGATGCCCCATATTATTAATGCCTCCTCTTGTGGACCAAATACGGGGCAATTGGCCAGGTCGTTTTGTTGGGGAACAGCTCTCTGGCCCAGGCTTCCCCGCTTAAACGAGTCCGCCCTGGCCGGCAACAAGATCTGCTCGGGGGTCTGAATAAGATACATGCCAGATAACAAGCTGACCGCCCGCCGTTGAGACATGCACCAGTGGCGGCTGCCTGGGCCAATTTCCAGTGGCTGGTTGTTGAGAAAGACAAAGACGGCCATCCCTAGCATTTCCCATTTCACCGCTTCTTCCGGGCTGGTCAGTCCACGAGGGAGGTGCGATGCCCGTCCTCGTGATTGCCAAATAAGTGCATGGCACCGGGCGAGCTGCCAGCTGCTGGCCCCAAGCCCGGTAATTGGCTGGGACCTCTCTGAGTCCCTCGTACAGAGTAGTGCTCATCACCACACGTCACCCAAGCTTCCTTGCATATAGTGTGACTCCTACCCCCCTCCTCTCTCGCCGTCTTCCCAAAGGCGGACGTCCGGAACCCGCACTCCATCTTACGATTCCATCGACTCTTCCTTTTCGGCCCTGGAAACCGCCAATTCCTTAAATCAGCTGCACCTAGAGATCTCGCCCTTCATCTCCCCTTGCTCCCTGCTATCCATCCCACTCTCCCCAATCCCTCTTATTGTCACCCGTTCGACACCCCTTTCTGCACAATATGACTCGAGTCACCGCACCAATCAGCAAGCTCGCCCGGTCCCTGGCGGCCAATCCTTCCGTCGCCCGCCCGGCCTACCTTGCCAATGCATCGCACAACCATAACGGCGTGAACGGTGCGACTGCCTGGTCAGAGCACGGCGAGCGGGAAGATGTAAGTTTGCCGTTGGCGAGGACAGAGCACGCTGCCCCTCCTCTTGCCTGACTAACACGATCTGCAGGCCGGCCGCCACTTCACCACGACTCACCGCCCGACGCCCATGCCCGTGCCGTCCCGCAATCGCATCGTGCCTCTGATGCAGACGTTCAACTTCCGCACAACGGCTCCCAAGGCCGCCCGGCTCGACACCAGCACCATCGACTCTGCGGTCATGCCCATGCTGGCAGAGCCGGTCAGCTCCTCGCCGCCCTCCATCCGCGTGCCGCTCCTGCCGGACAACTATGCCCCCAACCGCAAGGGCCTCGTGGGCCACGCGCCCGAGGTCGCCGACGGGCCGCTGGCGGCACCGCAGATCCTGGTCGTGGCCGCGCACCCGGAGCTGGTGACGGCGGTGTCGCCGCTGACCGAGATCGAGAGCATGGGCGTGGACGGCGTCGAGCTCAGGTTTGCACACATGGCGCCGGAAGAGACGGGGGCCGGACGCGGCGCCGACAAGGAGCCGGGCATGCTCAAGGACCTGTGGAAGGGTATCGTCGATGACGTCTTTGGGGACAAGAAGCTGGCGCATTGACGTGGGAACAGGATTAAGGCACACGGCGACACCGGGAGTGCTGCGCCTCTTGCAGCGGATTGATTTCGCGCGCGTTTCATTTTTGGGAGCTTGTGTTTTGGTACTTATCTTATACGGTGGTCTGATCGCGAGGAACACGGCCTGAGGAAAAGAGCGCCGGGCCCGGACTCGGGGTCCTCGTGTTGTCCAGTATGATCTTTTTGTAATGCCCATGAACTACTCTTTTGCCAGCCCGACGGGTTTCAGGATGCGCAGTGACAGATAGGAGACATAGCCTGACGGCCAAGCGGCCAGCAATCCTTGTCGCATGTTCATGGCGGCACTTCTGCCGGAAGGGGACGGGCCCGAGCAGCAGTCCAGCACCTGCGACGCCCTGTGAAGAGAGGCCCCGGCAACGAGCCGTAGACGAGCGGAAGATCGTTCTAGCGCACGATCCTTGTCGACGCGGCGGGTTGGCCGTCTGGCCGGCGGCAAGCGTTATTCTACTCGTGCTCGCGTAGTGCGGACGTCGAGACGCGTTAGATCCGGACGAGGAAGGGCTCTGCCCCAGGGCCTCGTTATAAATAAGCAGCCGGGGCGCACCCGATGCGCCATATTCTTTCCCACCGCTGCTAGCCATGCATGATGGCAGGACCTGCCTGTGCTCCATGATAAGCCTAGTGCCAAACACGACGCGGCACGCGGCACAGTAAGCAGGCAGGAGGCAGGTCACAGGCCACCCAGGCCAACAGGAAGACTCCCTGCAGCCCGGCCCAGACAGAAGACATCTTCTCCTGCGAGGCCAGAAAAGAAAAGAAAAAAAAGAGGCAAGAGAGACCGCCACGACCGGAGCGAGGGCGCCGAGCGGCCGAAAGAGGGAGGAACTCTGCACGCACATATTACTACGAGTATTAGTCAGGGGAGACCCGCGCCTGCCCCGCCATGCAAAAGGTTGCTGCTGCCGCCGGCCATAGTGCTGGCAGCAGCGCGCCCACAGGGCCCAATGCGGCTCCATTTTTCTCCTCGCTCTTCGGCACGTCTTTCTCCAGCAACAGCATCGCCGGGCCCGCCGCCAGCACACCCTCGACGATCGCCACCCGCTCCCGACCGAGCACCAGCGCCGGCGAACACCAGTCGTCGCCGTCGCCGCCACCGCCGCCGCTGCCGCCCTCTGCACTGCCCCAGATCCCGCCGCCCGCCGCCGAACCCCAGCACCGCCGCCACGTCCTCACCAAAGAGCGCCGTCCTTCGCTCAACAAGAAGTCGTCCTTTTCGCGCCGTCGCGCCTCCTCGTCGGGCGGCCTCGCCGTCGGCTTCCTCTTCCACCAGGGCAGCTCCAGCAACTACCCCCTCGTCGACGCCGACGCCAGTCCTCTGCCGCCGCTCCCCTCGTCCGCCGCCACCACCCCGTCTCTGCTCTCGGCGAGTCCGCTACCCCGGCAGCCGCAGCCGCAGCCGCAGCCGCAGCCGCAGCCACAGCCTCCCGGAAAGATGATGAGCACGTCCTTTGGCGCCAACAGCGTCGTCGCCGGGCTCGGCATCAACGGCGGGCCGGCCTCCGCCCTGTCCTCCACCAACGGACAGCTCGCGCCGCCCACCGTCTCCAGCCAGTCCTCCGAGGCGACGCTCGTGCATCAGCACATTCAGGAGATGGCTGCCAAGCGCATTTCCACCCTGGAATATCTACGAAAGGCGTAAGACTCTCAAAGTGCATGGAACAAACAAGAACAACCACGACTCCCCCCCCCTTTCTCTTCCCCTTTCTCTTCCCCTTTCTCTTCCCCTTTCTCTTCCCCTCTCCCCCTTCTCCCTCCCTCCCCGCTGACCATCTCAGCCACGAGGGCCGTGTCTACTGGTTCAACACTCTGCGCTTCGACCGGCCTGACTTTAACCGCATGCCCCATTTCGAGGCCCGCCGCCTCGCCCGACGCGCCACCAACTACCTGCTCCTCGGACTCTCGCTGCCCGCCGTCGTCGATCTCAACTCCTCGTCCGCCCTCGAGCTGCTGCGCAGCCTCAGCGCCCTCCTGGCCGAGTTCGAGGCCTACCAGCAGCTGCACTCCGAGACGGGCTCCAGCAGCGCCGCCAGCTCGCTGTCGCGCGCCGCCCGCCTGCCGCAGATGTTCCGCCGCTCGGCGCCAAGCAAGTCCCGGAGGACGAGCAGCAGCGCCGCCTCCGGATCCGGTGACATGAGCAGCCTGGGAGGGGGTGGCGGCATGGGTGGGCCGGGCGGCGGCGGAGCCGGCAACGGATACGTCGTCGGCTCGCCCGACGGCTCCTTTCTCGGCGCCGACAGCATAGGCGGCAGCACCCTGACACTTGTGCCGAGCGACGGGCTTGGCGGCGGCGGTGGTGGCGGCGGCGGCGGCGTCGGCAGCAATGGCGTCCTCTCGGCAGCAGCTTCGGCAGCTTCAGCTTCGGCAAACGTCTCCGCAGCCTCCACGGCCTTTGTCACCCACTACGACAACAACGCCGACCTGCTGCCCGGCGAAGAGTACACCTTCCTGCTGACGCCCAGCCTGCCGTTCGACCCCGACTTTTTCGAGACTTTTGTCACGCTGTGTGATGTGCTGATCGACTGCTACACCCGTCTGCTGAGCCTTTTGCCCACGCCGCGCGAGTGTTCTGGTCACGTGGCCGAGCAGTTCGCCAAGGCCGACTCCCGCATCCGCAAGCTGCTCGTCCAGGGCGTCGTCAAGGAGTTTGAGGAGCACAGCCGCGCCGGCGTCAAGACCGAGGTCGCCAACGTCAGCAGGGTCGTCCTCGGCGGCCTGATGTGAGGGTACGAACTCGAGCATGGCACACAAACGAGAGGATTCGATACACCATTTGGGCTTGGGCGTTTTGATGTATATAGCGTACTTTATTACTCGGAGGCTGCTGCCTCTCTTTCTGTCTTTATATATACCCCCCCGTAAATCAGCCTGGCCACTTGACCAAAGGCGTAATCCTGTGCCGTGTCCGAAGTTTGTTCAGATAAGAGCGCTATGCGCTAGTCGTCATGATGGAGTTGAACTCCAGATCAGTGCTTGACTCTATTTTTAAATCATCATGTAAAACTTCTGCACATTCCCCAGAAATCCAGCTTCCGTCATGAAATCCCCCAGAATAGACAACAGTAGCCCCCCTCCCCCCCAGAAGGAACCGATGAGGCCTGCCAGATCGCCGATCAGGAGCAGCGCACGAGAGCGCCAGAGACGAAAAAAGAAGCGCCCCGGAATGGGATCGCTTCTTCAGAGTGTTCAGTGTCCCCAAGCCTCTCTCGTCTCTGTCCGTGGTCGACGGTCGGCGTGTTGGCCCCAACCCTCTTGTGACAAGAGGGATTTTGTAGTGTTTGAAGCCCCCTCGCTCCGAGAATAAGCCCCATCGAGTAATTCGCCAAGGCGCATTTCTGCCACCTCGGCAAACAATCGCATACCTGTTTGTTTCGGACGAAATCACTCCCCAAACCCGAAACACCATTGCTGTCACCCCGTCCCCAGCTCCTGACATCTCTCCCAGCTCTCACCATCCTCTCTCCTTCCCACAAGTCGAATCGCACCGTCCTCTCCCTCCCCAACCGCATCACCACATCTCCCACGACCCCCCTCAGCCCTCTTCCACTCCCCTCAGTGTCACTCCTCCCTCTCTCCTTTGGAGCCCCTCCATTCCTAACCCCGCCGGGAATCAGACGGTATTCCCCAGGTCGTCGAGATCGCAATGCCGCAGCTGATGCATGGCCCGTCTCCCTGCTCCCCAAGCTACTCGGAAGCCTCCGACAGACAGAAACAAGCACACTGAGAACCTACAACACCGTCTCACCCCCGCGCCTCAAGCCCTCGTGACCCTACAGCAGTGACCGCGGACTCGTATCTTCGTCCATAAGAGGTGTCAACTGCCATAGAGCACAAAAGTAGGAGTAACGCAGAGGACTCAACGACGTCGCAGAGTTCCGTTGGAGCTGAACTGAAAAGTCATCAATGGCAACTTTCCCAGCAAAGAGAGAGAAGACGGGTGGTCGAAACCCGCATTCAGCAAGAGCACTCCCTGTCAGACCCAAAGAGCCGCAAGAATCGAGGCGCAATGGGAAAAGAATGAAAGGAAACGAGAGAGTGAGTTGGTCGAGAGACAGAGAAGAAGTGGGTAGAAGGTAAGAGAGGTGCGAAAAAAATGAGAACGGAAGAGAAGTTGGCAGAAAGGAAAGCAGCAAACCCGGCAATGAAAAGACTCAAGAACAGAAAGGAACAGGGAAAAACACAGAGGCCAGGTAAGAGGCAACAGCGAACAGTGTCCCATATGGGTAGGGATAAGCCGCAGATGTCATTACGGCGGCGCGTTTCCGCAGCGCTCTCATTTCCTTCCGGAAACGAAAAGCTGTCCGGGGACTTTCTCCCAAAGCTAGTTTCAGTTGTTGAGACGAACCACGAGTGATCCGTCTCCGTTTGGAGCTTCGACGGCGATTTGGTCGGGCGAGGGGGCTTGAAGAAGAGAAAAAAAAAGTCTGAAGAGCTGCTAAGAGAACAAAATTTGCATTTAAAGACCAGGAACAAAAACTTTAAAGTGGGTCCGCTTTCTGCCTTGGGCGGTGAGTCAACATACCGTCACGTAAGCGGGCGCTAGACGCATCGTATTACTCATCTTTCCCTGAACGGGTGACTTGCAGGTAGATATCGGGAGTGGCCTGCATGCGTACCCGGATCCTCCATTTATCTATTGCTCGCCTCTATCCTTATTTTCAAGGGGAATTGGGCAGCGCGTCTTCGTCCGTCGGTAAACTACCTGGTGTGGCGAGCAGTCCCTGCAGTCTGAAGCTCCCAGCCCCCATTCCGGCCGTCTCTAGGCGCTAAAAAAATAATATTACAAAAAAGGCCGAGCTCAAGAATCGGCACATCACGACCGCTAGAAACATCTGTCTGCAACGCCGCTGCCGAACAAGCCCTTGTGCGCCGCCGCAACTCTCTGCCTGCTCTTCACCTCCCTCTTGCACCTATCACCCGCTCTATCGAGACAAAGCAGCAGGGTGTTGGTTGTGGGAGGATCCGGCCTTTTCGCCCTTTTCGCCTCCCTCTCCGTCTTTTCTGCTCTCGCTCTTCTCAACTCGCGAAACTCCTCTCGCCCACCATGTCTACCCTCTTCGGCGCCGCGGCTGCGACCACCAACAACACGGTCGGAGACCTGAAAAATGACGTGACCGTGCAGAACCCGCCCGAGGACAGCATCACGGACCTGTCCTTCAACAGCAACCAGGCCGACCCCAAGAACTTTATGGCCGTGTCCAGCTGGGACAAGAAGGTGCGCATCTACGAGATCAACAGCGGCAACGGCCAATCAGAAGGCCGCCTGATGTACGAGCACAGCGCCCCCGTCTTCAGCTGCCACTTTGCCAAGGACGGCAAGCGCCTCGCCTCTGCCGGCGCCGACAACCAGGCGCGGCTCTGCGACCTCGAGACGGGCAAGAACGAGGTGGTGGCACAGCACGACCAGCCGATCCGCAAGGTCAAGTTCTTTGACGTGGATGGCGGGCAGCAGATGCTGGTCACGGGCTCCTGGGACAAGACCATCAAGTACTGGGACCTGCGGCAGCAGCAGCCCATCGCGTCCGTGCAGTGTCAGGAACGCGTCTACGCGCTGGACGTCCGGGACAACCTCTTGGTCGTCGGCACCGCCGACCGGTACATCAACGTAGTCAACCTCAAGGACCCCACAAAGTTCTACAAGACGCTGCAGAGCCCGCTCAAGTGGCAGACGCGCGTCGTCAGCTGCGTCAACGACGCGTCTGGCTTCGCCATTGGCAGTATCGAGGGTCGCTGTGCCTTTCAATACGTCGAGGAAAAGGACACCGGGTACGTTCTGCTTTTCCTGTTGCGGTCCCCTTTCACCTCCTCCTGCTAACTCGCCCGCGCAGCTCCAACTTCTCCTTCCGGTGTCACCGCGACCCGGCCCAGGGCAACGTCACGCAGGTCCACACCGTCAACGACATCGACTTCCACCCGATACACGGCACGTTCTCCACCGTCGGCTCCGACGGCACGTTTCACTTCTGGGACAAGGACGCCAAGCACCGGCTCAAGGGCTATCCGAACGTGGGCGGCAGCATCACGACGGGCCAGTTCAACAAGGATGGCAGCATCTTCGCATACACGATATCCTACGATTGGTCCAAGGGCTACCAGGGCAACAGCCCGCAATACCCGATCAAGATCATGCTGCATCCGGTGACGGGTGATGAGTGCAAGCCGCGCCCCAGCGTGAAGAAGCGGTAAAATAATACGTTCTGGCCGTTGAGCAAGACGATACGGCAAGTGATGGATGCCACAGGCGAAGAGACCAGAAACAAAAACCGGCAACTGGGCACCCTACACGCCTGTTTATTTTCGTTGTGAGTGGTGTATTTCAGGTGCAGGGCGAAAGGAATGACGGAAGCTCAACATGAGATTTCAGTACGGATAGTACGGATGGAAACCGGCCCCTAGGGCGCGAGCTTCACGTCAAGTGCACGGCGAATGATGGACAAGAAGCAAGCCCGGGTACACACCTTCTATTTACTCAAGTACGTAGCGAACTATCAAAACTATTTTAACACTCTCGAGCTGTCCTGCGCTAAAGTAGCTTATTGGCCTGCGTGGGGCAGGACAAGGGGGGAAAAGCATATCGTTGTCTCGTGGGATGAGCTCCAGAGGTCTTTTCCCGGTCGGTTGAGCGAGGAAGGCGCGGCAGACGAATCCGAGCTTGGGCAGCTGGCTGCCGGTCGTCGACGCCTTGTAATCAGACATCGGCCGTAAGCTGTAATTTTAAAAAATAAAATAATAGACGGTATATCGGCTACCGTCCAGGAACAGATAATTAGTGCAATTGAATCCACCCTGTTCAACTTCACCCAAGGAACTCCTTTATAACCATAACCATAAGGCGGCCCAGGCGTTAATTGACTGAAAAAGGGCTTCACGGGATTCGTATACAGCTTTAAGAGGGAGGCTAGGAGGGAGCTCCCGTCGATTAAGGCCTTTTCGGTGGTAAACTTCCAACCTTACTCTGGCTGGTCCGCTTCGCACTGTCTATGGGCATCAAGGTTATCGTTGTTTTCACTATCGCTGTGGACTTGGAGCCACTCTTTAAGGGCCTGGAGAGAGTGTTTAACAATGCGCTTCTTGCGGTCAGTAGCGTCACCAACCGTTTCTGCCGTCGTTGGATCGTTGTGGCCATCTGGGACCACGATAATGCGGCGAGTGATTTTACGAAAGTCAGAGAGATATTCCGCCTGTCCGTTGGTCACCGCCAAACACTGCATCAGGTGTTGATTCGGCCTCCTCCCGGTCAGTAAGGAAAGCGATTGTCCCTGTGCCCCACTGGCGGACCGTGACGATACCATTCCCGTGCAGGAAAAAGAATGGCGGGGATCGGTAGTAGAGCGTCCTGGCTTTGGTATTTTGTCGTCGGCCAAGGAAGCTTTTCAAGTCGCCAACCGGTTTCCAACCAGCTTCCTGATTGGATCCTGCCCCGTGTCACCGATTCTCCGCCAGGGCTAAACTCAACCTCAGTCCCACTCCACATCCACTCTCACTGCGCTGCAGCCAGCTTGGGCTGCATATGGCTGATGTTACGCCCGAAGTTCATTAGTCGGAGGACTCCAACTAGTGCGAATGTTATGCTCGATTCGTCTTTTATCATCTCGCGGTATGCCAACGCTGATGCGACATTGAGTCGCTATGATTAGATGCCCGAATGCCCTTGGCTACTATCAATTTCAGATTATTCGGCCAACGCGGATTGATCAAGGAGAGACTGAGTTGCGTCATAAACGCTTTTGGGCCCTCCGTTAATTTTTCCCGCTCCTTCGCGCTGATATGAAAAGGCTTTCCTGGGACATTCCGAGTCCCCAGGTTGGTCACAGCAGCGAGATTGAACTCCTGTCTGCTCACCAACACCCCGTGTACCCAACTTCATTGTACTCTCCTAAGAAGTCCCCAAACTCTAGGTCGCTCGGACCGGTCAGCTCGCCCTGTTCTCTGAGTTCCCGCTTACTCGCCAGCAGTCACTCAAAGTTTAGTGTCGTTGGTGTGTTAGTTCCTGTCAGCAAAGGAGATCGCTGTTAGAATGCATATCTCGTCTGGGATGACACTGGAGCTTCTGGGATGTTCTGTGTAGGAGCGACAGCAATCGTATTACGTCGGTGTACTCAGTTGGCTCTGCTTTAAGTAGTTGTGCTGGAAGTCTTGTAGGAAATGCTGGAGACAACTTGTATAACCTCTCGAGGGCACATTATTACTCTTTTTTGTTATTATTATTTCGTTGGGTTGTTTCTGACAGGCAGCTGTCTCTCACTGGGCGAATCCGACGGTGAAGTGTCGCCAGTGGGGATCTCTGTAGAAGAAGAGGAAATAAAGGAAGAGATGCAGAGAGAGAAGTTTATGGGCGAAATCTTATACTACTATATCTCTCATATACGAGAATATCTCCCAGACCTACTCTTCCGTTAAAAAAACGCTGGCTTTTTACTGCTTTCTTGGTTTCTTTCCTAGATATCACTCACCTATTAACGATCCCAGGAGCCGCCCTTTCACTAATTTTAATCTAACGAGATTGTTCAAATTTACACGTAATAAATTATAAAAACCACTGCAATAATACCAAGAGGGGGACTCCGTGCCTGCCAACGTAGTAACAGTGTATAACGATAGAGCCGCTCGTGTCATGGCAGGTAGACCCAAGACCGGATGTCTAACGTTTGATTCTCTGTACTCGTCCTGGCCGTTGTGATGGATGATAGACTAGAAGGCGACTTTAATTCCTTTGTATCTTACAAAATCGAGATATCTTACTTCGTGGAATAATAGTGACCATGTTGTATTGTTGGTCACCCGTCGTGACTGCCGTCATTAATTGCTACCTGATGAGTTGCCTTTCCATCCATATTGGGCAGGAAGGAGTTAGGCAACGCTCTTTCTTTAGAGGGCAGGGACGCTAGAACGGTTCATTAACAGTTCAATAGAGAAGTGAAGACGATCTAATGTCTTCTCTCCGCAGCGCATACGTCGATTGACGGCTTTCTCATATTGGCGGGGTTGAGCTATGAGAACAATGGTTTAGGCTTATGCCGAATGACCTGTCCCCCACGCAATATGCATAGCTCAGTCTCGGCGAATTGGCTCTCAGATCGGGTCTCGGGTTGGCACAAAACTGTAAGCTGAATTCACAAAAAGCTCCGTCGGAAAGCTGTTTCTACCCAAAGGACGTCTACACCGCACTGAATATATTATTGCAACTTGCGCAGTCACGACAGTCAGACGACACCCAGCCGTTGGATAACCGGCCGAACCTATCGAGAGAAAACTGACATCCGGGCTGGTCGCTTGTTGGACGTCCTATCTCGAGGAACCTCCGGCTTTCGGGCTCTGAAGACCGGGATTCTAAATCACCCCTCAGTTAAAGCATCGGTCACTTCCCCGCCATGGCTGCTACTATCAGCAAGATGCCCAAGAACGGCGTGACAGAGGAACAGATTGTCAACGTCGCAAGGGCTGTACGACTGACTCCGGTGATCGATCACCATGCTCATCCGTTATTGAAGCCCGAGTTTGTCGGGCGGCATCCGCTGCTGTCCATCGTCTCCGAAGCACACGGGGATGCCCTCGAAGCTGCCACCTCGACGTTTGCATATCATCGTGCCGTCAGGCAGCTGGCCTCGGTGCTTGACTGTGCCTCGACATGGGAGTCGGTTGTGACCGCCATCGAACAGCGACGTAACGAGGACTACAACGCCTGGGTGGCCAAGTGCCTTCATGGCATCGAGACCGTGCTGCTCGATGACGGGCTGGACAATGCGGATGACGCTTTTGCCTATTCACGGCACAACCAGTTCACGCGCAGCAAATGCTACCGCATCGTGCGCATCGAGGTTATCGCTGCCGAGATCATCAACCGTCACGTCCTTGCCTTTGATGCCTCGCAACCCCCCAACAGTGTCTTTGATAAGATGCTGGAGGAGTTTGATAGCCAAATCAAGCAGGCAATTTTCAACCCAGAAGTTGTCGGGTTCAAGTCGGTCATATGCTACCGCACTGGCCTTGATATGCCGGAGGTCGTCGACATGGCCGCCGCTCGCAAGTCTTTGTCCGATATACTCACGAGCTTCGCTGCGTCTGGACGCCGCTTTCACCGCCTACAACACGCTGGGCTGAGCGATCTTTTCCCCCATCGCACTGCTGTGCATATCCGTGATTCTGCCGGGGGCTTCAAGAAGCCTATCCAGTTCCACACCGGGCTAGGCGACAACGACATCACCCTCACCAAGTCGTCGCCTGCCCATCTGCAAGAGTTCATCCGTACATACCCGACAGTACCTATCGTACTGCTGCATTCAGGCTACCCGTACATGTGTGACACTGCCTACCTGGCGGCAGTGTATGCAAACGTCTATGCCGACATTGGCGAGGTTTTCCCTTTCATCAGTCGCGATGGTCAGGAGTCTGTTATTCGCGAGATTTTCGAGCTGTGTCCCAGTTCGAAAGTGTTATGGAGCACAGATGGGCACTGGTTCCCGGAAACATACCTGCTTGCGGTAACGCAAGTTCGAGAAGTATTCGAAACGGTATGCTCCCGGGAATTCGCTGGCTTTGTCTCAATGAAAATGGTCTGACAACGGCATTCTAGGTTCTATGTGATAACGTGCGCAAGGGCGATATCAGCTGGCAATCTGCCATAGAGTTGATACGAGATGCTTTCTTCAGGAACGCCAATAGGCTCTATCAATTGAACCTCGACTTCTCCGAACTAGCCGAGACGATAGATGCCAAGCGTGTTTCCCGGGGCCTTGAGCAGGTTCACAAACAGTCAGACCTGGAGATCTGGGAAGCATTCTTGCAAGACAACTCTCCGCCAGACTTTGTGCGCATATCATGGATTGATTACACTGCCAAGCCTCGCATGAGGATGGTGCCGTTCCGCCGCTTCAACCATCTGATCCAAGAGGGCAAACCTCTAGACATCGGAATCGCCAAGGCATCCCTCGGCATGCTCCAAAACGACGCGTGCATACCAACAATGACACCCACTGGTGAATACCGTCTTCATCCCGACATGTCGTCCCTGAAAGCAGGGCCCATTGACGGACACGTCAATGTATATGGCGACTTCCGCGAAAAGGACGGCTCCAGTGTCTCGTTGTGCCCACGTACGCAGCTGACTCGCGCAGTAGAGCTCTCGGCAAAAGAGGGGTTCTCCCATCTCGTTGGCTTCGAAGTCGAGTTCGTACTTATGAAGAGAACAACATTTCACAATCAGCCTTTCGCCCATATCGTCACCGACGGCCACGCCTGGTCCTCGTCGCGCTTCTTTGTGGACCCGGCAATACCGCAGCTGCTTCGTGATATTGTCAATGATCTGGCTGCAGCCGGCATAGAAGCCGAGCAGTTGCATACCGAGAGCGCAACCGGCCAGTTTGAGCTTGTGCTGCCGGCACGACCGCCGGTTGAAGCAGTCGATGCCCTGCTGCATGCTCGCGAAATAATTGCAGCGCGAGCCACGGGTGCTGGGCTCAAGTTCACCCTCCTCCCTAAGCCATATGAGGAAGCCTGTGGGACGGCAGCGCATGTGCACTTGTCTATCTCCACACTGGATGGCAGCAGCGTTGAGACGAATGTATACGAACAGTTCTACGCGGGAATTCTCGAGCACTTGCCTAGCATTATTGCCTTTACGTATAGCAATCCCACCAGCTACGATCGGATGGTCGATAGCTGCTGGGCAGGTGGCCGATGGGTGGCATGGGGAGAGCAGAACCGTGAGACACCACTGCGGCAGATCGAGGGCAGCCATTGGGAGATGAAGTGCATGGACGGATTGGCGAATCCTTACCTAGCGGTTGCAGCCGTCCTCGCCACCGGTCTGTCCGGCATTGTCCACCACAAGCAGCTTACCTTGCGCAATTGTATCGTTGACCCGGCCACATTGTCGGACGTCGAGCGCAGCGAGCTTGGTATCACGGAAATGCTCCCACCAAATCTTCCAGAAGCACTTAATGCCCTGAGTAGAGACGAGATGATGGGTCGCCTCCTTGGACCTGAGGTTGTGCAACGATATGTCGACGTGAAGAACGCAGAGCTGCAGTTCTTCAAGGGACTGGGCGTGGAAAGGCTGCGCGATTGGGTTAAGGAGCGGTATTAGGGAAGAAGAAAGTAGACGATACAAGAGAGAATCAAATCTAGAGACGAGAATATGCTTGGTTGGAAGGGGTTCCGAACAAGAATATCAAGACATATTGTGTGATGTTGGAGTGGAAAGTCACATAAACGGGAGTATTATTTGCGGGACGGAAACCGATGCCGCTAGTCCGAAACGGTGCTGATAATGCTCTCTGCACGGTCCCCTGCGAATGGCAGGCGCGGATTGGACAGTGGGGTAAGCTTTTTGTGGTTGAGTTGTCCTTTCAGTTGGAGCATTGCGCAGGCATCTTACAGCAGGCAAATTAGCTGTTTTTTTCGACCAGCGAGCACGAACTTTTGACGAACGAACCAGACGGTCAATCTCGCGCGGCACATTCATTTTCCGAGGAACGACACGACGGAAGCGAGCGAGGCTTGTCTGCAAGGACGCGCAGTGTGGAGAGTAGAAGCGCGCAAATCGAAGCAGAGACCAGCAAGGATCGACAAGGGAGGCATGCAGTAGGAGGTGGCAACGAGGGAGCAAGAGAGTGTGGGCTTTTCCCTGCGTACCATTGTGCGGGTAGACAGACGACCGGCGAGTGTGCACCGGCAATTGTCGACCCTGGGGCTCCCCCTTTTGTCTCGTCTTCCCCTCTCTCCAGGACAGCATTCGGGCAAGACATGATGAACGGCTTCGATGGGTACGACGAGAAGAACGGGCTTCACGAGGACGTGTTTGGGCCCAAGACGGGCAGCAGCATAGTGCAGGCGTTTGACGCCTTTCGTACGTGATGCAGGGCGGCCCAGCTTCCCCCACCCCCCCCCTCGACCGTCGATGCTCGACGGGCGCTAACGAGAGAACAGCCAAGGCGAAGCCGCAGTATGTGCAGCGGACGGCGGGCGGCGGCAAGTGGACGGTGGCGATGATGGTGGTGTCGCTGCTGCTCTTCTGGACGGAGCTGCGGCGGTGGTGGACGGGCACGGAGGAGCACACGTTTGCGGTGGAGAAGGGGGTGGGCCACACGATGCAGATCAACATGGACATTGTGGTCAAGATGGCGTGCGACGACCTGCACATCAACGTGCAGGACGCGGCGGGCGACCGGATCCTGGCGGCGGCGATGCTGCGGCGGGACCCGACGGCGTGGAAGCACTGGGTGGACCAAGGGGGCAACCACCGGCTGGGCCGCGACACGCAGGGCCGGCTGATCACGGGCGAGGGCTGGACGACGCTGTCGCACGACGAGGGCTTTGGCGAGGAGCACGTGCACGACATCGTGGCGCTGGGGCGGCGCAAGGCGCGCTGGGGCAGGACGCCCAAGCTGCGCAAGGCGACGGTGGACAGCTGCCGGGTGTATGGCAGCCTGGACCTGAACCGCGTGCAGGGCGACTTTCACATCACGGCGCGCGGCCACGGCTACATGGAGCTGGGCGACCACCTGGACCACAACTGTGAGTTTGCCTCTGGGGTGTTGCTGCAGAGGCTGTGTACTGACGTTTGGCGCAGCCTTTAACTTTTCCCACGTGGTCAACGAGCTCTCGTTTGGCCCGTTCTACCCGTCGCTCGTCAACCCGCTCGACCAGACGGTCAACGAGGCGTCGGCGCACTTCTACCGCTTCCAGTACTTCATGTCGGTGGTGCCGACGGTCTACAGCGTCGGCCACGCCGACCGGCGCGGCTCGCGGTCCATCTTCACGAACCAGTACGCGGTGACGGAGCAGAGCACGGAGATCGACCAGCGCGCCATCCCGGGCATCTTCTTCAAGTACGACATTGAGCCGATCCTGCTGTACGTCGAGGAGTCGCGCGACGGGTTCCTGCTGTTCGTGCTCAAGATTGTCAACGTGCTGAGCGGCGCCCTGGTCGCCGGCCACTGGGGCTTCACCATCTCGGACTGGATGCGGGAGGTGCTGAACCGGCGGCGGCGGCGGACCGGCACCGACGGCGTGCTGGGGCACAAGCGCGACACGTCGGACTGAGTGGGGGGAGGATTGGCAGATGGGGGAGAGGCAAAAGGGGGCGACAGAAGGGACGGAGAGAATGTACTGTTTTGTCTGTATTTTTACGCACAAGGGCGTTTTTTTTTTTTTGATGCGTGATCGCTGGGACGTATCTGGGCTGATATTATAGAATTTGAAAGCTGCATCTGTGGTTTGGGAGAAGGAGAAACAAAACATCTACATTCATAACATCTACAGTCTAGGCTGTCGTAGCGGCACAAGGGTGCAACGCCTTCGCTCTGCCGCGGCCGCCTACAGCGGCAGGCCGAGGTCGGTCTGGAGGCCGGCCAGACGCCGGGCGCGCAGACAGAGGTCGACGAGCTCGAGCTTGGAGCGGCCGCGCAGGTAGGCGAAGCAGGCGGCGAGCAGGCGGAGGCCGTTGGCGGGCCAGAGGAGGGAGCCGTGGCGGGAGCGGATATGGTCGAGCTGCTCGTAGAAGACGGTGCGGAGGCAGTACTGGGCCATGATGAGGAAGGCCTGGACGGGGCCCTGGCGGGTGTGGAGGCCCTCGTCGAGGCTGCGGGTGAGGTCGTTGGTCTTGAGGATGAGGAGGACGACGCGGGGGACGCGGCCGAGCATCTGGACGAGGTTGGCGAGGAGGCCCTCCTGGAGCTGGCTGCCCATCTGGGCCTTCTCGCCGTCGGTGCGCGGGCTGAGGATGGAGGCGGAGCGGAGGACGCTGAAGTCGCGGCCGGTGATGGCGGAGGCGAAGAGGGGGAACGAGGCCGCGTCGATGCCGGCGACGTCGTGGGCGAACTGCTGCATGCGCGGCATGTCGCCGTCGAGGACGGCGAGCCACATCTTGGCGTAGGAGCGGCGGAGGGCGAGGGGGATGTCGCGGTAGAGGCCGTGGTCGTAGAGGATGATGTCAAAGTTGGGCCGGCGGGCGAAGAGGGCGGCGAGGAAGCCGAGGCCGAGGGGGCCGTCGGCCACGGACGGCCGCGCGCGCACGGCCAGGTTGCCGCCGTGGGGGTCGCAGTGCAGCGGCACGCCCTCGCGGAAGATCATCTCGTTGAAGACGTGGGCGAGCGTGGCGGAGACGGCGTCGCGGTCGATGTGGTGGGCGTCGAGGTAGGCCAGGTCGTCGAGCCGGTGGCCGGGCTCGCAGGCCATGACGAGGATGCGCGGCCGGGCCCAGAGGACGTCGGGCACGACGAGCGGCAGCCGCGGCCGCAGGGCGGCAAAGTGGCTGCGCGTGCGGGCGGCGTTCTTGGCCTCCTCGCGGAAGTCGAGCTCCTGCGGCAGCGACGTCGCCACCTCGGCCGACAGCCACTCGAGGTCGTAGTCGGGGAAGAAGCGCTTCAGCGTCGAGAACGTAAAGGCCGTCAGCGCCATGTCCAGCGGCACCCACTGCGCCAGCCCCGGGTGCTGCAGCTTGACCGCCACGCGCTGGCCCGTCGCCCGCAGCGTCGCCAGGTGCACCTGGGCCAGCGAGGCCGTCCCGACCGGCGCCGCCGCAAACTCGGAGAACGTCTCCCACAGCTCCGTGCCCGTGTCGGCCCGGTACATGGCCTCGATCGACGCAAACGACGACACCGGACACCGGTCCTGCAGCGGGATGAACGTCGTCGTCCACTCCAGCGGCAGCAGGTAGTTCATCGCGCTCTGCTGGCGTTAGCCGTGGTGGTGCTCATGCTGCCAACAGAAGGGGGGGGGGGCCTCACCAGATGCTGTCCCAGCTTGATGAATATGCCGCCACTCTTTTCGAGCACCCGCAGCGTCCGCTCGGCGCACCGCTTGTGGCACGCCCGCAGCAGCTCCGTCCTCTGCTCGTCGTCGTCGTCCATCCTGTCCCGTCGCTTCAGCGTCGTGCGGTAGCTGTGGTCGACCTCGTCAGCATCAGAGAAACACACACGGCCGTCCATCTCCCCCCCCCCGTCACCCACTCGTTGATGCACACCACCAGCGCTGCCGCCACCCGCCCGGCGCGCTCTGCCGTCTCGTAGCTCTGCCGGATGTCGTCTGTGAACGCCAGCACGCCCGCCGCTGCCGCGCCGCCGCTCGCCGTCAGGATGATGGCCGCCCGGCGCCGTCGTCGCGAAGCCCGCGGCAGTGGCGCCGTCGGGGCCGTCCGCGCGCCGGGCCCCGACGAGAACCGGAACCCCCTGCTGCCGACCCGGGCCTGCTGGCTCTGGCGACACGCGGCGCACGCCCATCCCCGGACGGCCGCCGACGGCCGGCCGAGCGCAGCGGCAAAAGAGGAAAACGTCGGCTGCATGGCAAAAGCAGCTCGGATGCGATTGGCTTGGCGCAACGAGAAAAACCGCCGGAGAACCAGAGGCGCACGGCTCACAAGGAAACGAGCACCATCGGGAGACCGGAATCGACTTTGCTCAAGAGGCAATTGTTGCCACGCGACGCTCGCAAAGCGCCCCAACAAGCGCCTCTAATCCTCTTTCTGCCTTTTCTTCGCTTCGGAGAAACGGGACTTGCGGGGCTACCAGTCGGAGTTCACTCTCCGGGCCGATGATTTTCCGCTGAGCGAAGAGAGTAAGTACGAGTAGTGAATATGCCTCTACTATGTATGTATGGACAAGGGAAAAGCCAGAACGCACTCTTCTACACTACTGCTCATAGTGGTGCAGCGCCGGATGCACTCACATGCTGAGAGGTTAGAGTGGAGATCTCTTCTTCTAAACATGGGCAAGGCGGCGTGCCTTTGTTGCACGTGCACGTGACAGCGCCACTTCCGACGCGTCGCAAAACGCGTTTTCTCCATTAAACACTGCCGTTCCTTCCAATCCTGTCCACCAGCATCTGACGTCCTATTGTCTCTCATCCTCTCTAGCCTCATCACTCCGTCTCGCACGCATTCTTTCTATCCACCCCATCATATCATCCTGTCCGCGCCGATGTTTGCCTCTGTCATGATGCCGCCTGCCTTTGGCGGCAGCGCCTCTCCCATGGCCACCATCATGGCCCCATATCGTCCGGCTCGCCCGTCTCCTCTGTCATCGTCGCCCATCCGTGCTGCCTCTCCGGTCCGGACGGCCTTTGCCCCGACCATGGACTCGTCGCCCATCCCCAGCTCGCCGCCGATGCGCGCCTCCTCGCCCGTCCGCGCCTGCTCGCCAACGCCGCCTGCCCGGCTCTTCTCCCCCGCCGACACCCAGTCGTCTCCCGTCCACCCGTCACAGCCCCCGGCTGCCGGCGACAGCGCAAAGACCTTTCTCCGCTTTGCCTCCCGCCCGGCCAAGGCGCCGCCCCGACAGAACCGCGAGGCCACCCGCCAGACCCGCCGGTCTCTGTTTCTGCGCAACGTGCGGCAGCGCGCCAGCGACCAGTCGTGGGACCGGCGCAACTGCGAGCAGGAGGTAAGATACCCCCCCCCCCCCCCCTCCCCCCCCTGTTCGCGCCCTGATACGAGTCCCCTCTAACAAACACCGCCAGATCCAAAAGCTCGAGTGGTGGTCGCTGGAGCGCGAGATCCGCCAGGCCAAGGAGACAGACTCGCTGAATATGCTCACGGAGCACGACTTTGACGACGCTGCCGAATGGACACAGCATCCGTCACGTCTGTCCTCGTCCCCGCACTACGACGACGACTACGATAACATGGACGACGACGAGGACCCGAACGAGCGCATGGCCGAAATCCTGGCCCATGAGGAAGAGGCCGAGCTGGAGGCCATGATTGCGTCCATGAACGAGGCCGGGCTGCCGTCACAACCACCGCGACAGCAGCCGGCACGGCCGCCATCACCGCACTGGGTCAACTTTTCAGACGACGGCGACTACGACGCTCTGTTTGCGGAAATGCTGTCGGACAAGACCCGGGATCCGGCGTCAGAGGACATGGACATGGCTTGACGAGACGCAATGGCAGCCATGCACGGAGAGCAGCTCCTATGCGGCGTTGGAACTGGCGTTTAGGGCTTTCTATGACACGGGCTGGAAAGGGGAAAGGTACATATCATAATATATAACGAGCCTGTTTTTTTCTTGTTGGCTTTCATATGGCTGCCTGACTTTGGTTCCCGAAGGCTCTTGGGCCCGGATATCATTGGGTGTTGCAGCTCTCGTCCGGCGGGGACAGCGCGTCCTGGGCGCTCGGCATGTCGCCGACCAGGTCCGGAGGTGGAGATCCTGCGGCTTGCATCTGCAGGACGTGTCAGCATCCCACGTTGCGTGGCGCGCGTTCGCCGCCGGGCCGCTCACCTTTTGCATGCGGTCGACAATGTACTCGCGGTCGGCCGGGTTGGTGTCGGAGTAGGAGGCCAGCTCGAAGCGCCGGACAATGTCGCCGACGATGCGCTGCTGCTCCTCGTAGCGCTTCAGGTCCTCGGGCGCCGTTGCCGCGCGGTTCTGCTCCATCCAGGCGGGAAACTTGTCGTTGAGCTCCTTCATCGGCTCGTACAGGATCTCGCGGTTGGTCAGCTCCTCCATCATGCCCACCAGCATCTTGGACAGCTCGTCCTCGCTGGCCCCGCTGCCCAGCCCGCCCGACTGCATCTGCTTCATGAACTCGGACAGCAGGTCGTCCGCGCTGTTCGAGTCCGCCGTCGCCGCCGCCGTCGCCTGCTCGCCCGACGCCTGCATGCGCTCCATCGTCCGCCGGATCGCGTCCTGGAACGAGGCGTCCGCCGGCCCGGATCCTGCGCCCCGTGCTTTCGCCCCGGCTGCGGCTGCCGGGGCCGCCTTTGCCTTTGCTTTCGATCTTGTCGCCGCCGCCGTGGCCACGCCG
The DNA here is from genome assembly GCA_029299595.1 of Grosmannia serpens. Taxonomy (NCBI): domain Eukaryota; kingdom Fungi; phylum Ascomycota; class Sordariomycetes; order Ophiostomatales; family Ophiostomataceae; genus Grosmannia; species Grosmannia serpens. The sequence continues at coordinate 60,684 of JANSMH010000133.1, forward strand.
GCTCCTACTATTGCTGCCTCTGCTGCCTCTGCTGCTGCTGCTGCTGCTGCTGCTGCTGCTGCTGTGGTGCTGGTGGTGGTGGTCTCTGACGGCGCGGCATCGTCTGCGCCCGGAATCGCCTCGCCCAGCTCCTTGAAGAGGCTCTCAAACTGCGCCTGCATTTCCGGCTGGCAATTGCGTGTCAGCTCCTTCAGCGCCTCCAGCACGAACACGCATGTTGGCCGGGTGGAGGAACACTCACCGAGGTCTGGATCTCTCCCAGGAGGTCGGCCATGCCTGCCTGCAGCTGCTTTGCAAAGTCGTCGTCTTGCAGCATCTCTTCGATATTCGGCACGCCATTGCCCTCGGCTACACGGGGCGCACTGGCTTCTGCAGGCCTTCCGGGCACGGGCGGGAGTGTCGGTGCCTTGGTCTCGATATGGGATGCCGAGAAGTCGTCGAGCAGGTCTGACGTCGTGTTAGTCCAGCCCGGTCAGGTCTCCCCCCCCCCCGAGACTCGGTCTTGCAGGCGAAACCTACCGTCGAGGTCGTCGAGGTCGTCCTCGTCCGGGTCGGGGACGTCGTCCACTACTGCAGCAGGCGGCTGGGAGGGCGCCTTCTGCGGCGCCTTGGCAGCCGGTGTTACAGCCGCAGCGGCATCTCTAGGTTGCTTCTCTGCCATGCTCACCCGTCTTCCAGGATAGAGTTCTGATCGATGACGAGATCACTCGAGCGAGAAATAAGTCGCGCTTCCAAGGGCTGTTTTCTGGGGTACTACCGGGCCAGCCTACCGGCAAATGGACAGCAGCTCTCGTTTCGATCGGCAGGTCGGGGGAGCTCCAGAATTGGAAATCCAGATTCTAAAAACCGACAGAGTCGAATGCCGCTCAGACGAACCGGTGGATGCGACCGGGAGCTGAACTCTGTTGCGAGATAACGTTTGACTCTCACTGGCTTGCCATGCGGAGAGAGCCTCCCCACACGCATACATATATAGGACAGTACCCCGCAGGCCGACAGCGGCCAGTGATTGGGTACCCGAAAGAGCCTTGGCTAGGCCACTGATCCCACCCGATCGACCCTGTCGGGCGTCGTCAGAGCACATGACCTTCTGCGTGGCCCAGGCGCAAAAAAAAAATAAAAAAATAGAGGCAAACCCGACATCGCCTCAAATTCACAGTTCCCAACATTGTAAAACCCGCAGCCGAGAACTCTGGCGTCTGGGCTTTGTCTTTGCAGTGAGTTTGCTTCGCTCCCCCCACCCGCCGTGTGCATTCCACCCCATCTCTCGCCCCATCTTTCGCCCTCTCTTTGTCTGCCTTGCCATTATCCATCCCCGTCTGCCTCTGTCGCCTGCCTCTGACACTGCGCGTTGTCGACACCCCCAAGGCGCGATCGATAGCCGGACAGCTCTCTCTCTGCACACGCGCAGACCCAGTCTGCCGTCGACGTATACGCTCGCTCATACGTTTCCGCCCCGTCTGCGACTCCCTCTCTCTGCCCTCCTCACCTCGCTTTCACTCTGGGCTCAGCCGTTTGGCTCGAATCGACGGGGACACACCGAAACCATGTCGCTCTGCCAGAACCGCCTCCAGGAGGAACGGTGCGTATTCTGTCCCCTTGTTTGCGTGCCGTCCTTCAGCTGCTCACACGGACGGCCTTGATGTCTGCAGGAAACTATGGCGCAAAGACCACCCCTTTGGCTTCTTTGCCAAGCCAGCCCGTAACCCGCAGGGCCTGCTGGACCTCAAGGTGTGGGAGTGTGGCATACCCGGAAAGGAGAAGACGATGTGGGAAGGCGGCATGTTCAAGCTGACGATGACGTTCCCTGACGGTGAGCATCTCTCTTGACGTTGCATGTTTTGCCTCTGGGCATCTCTAACTGTTTGACTCGGTCGTGTTTCCAGAATACCCAACAAAGCCACCAAAGTGTGAGTAACCCTCGTCGTGCCCCCCTTTCCCTGAGACTGACCCGCTAGCAGGCAAATTTGTGCCTCCACTCTTCCATCCCAACGTCTACCCGTCCGGGACGATCTGCCTGTCGATCCTGAACGAAGACGAGGCGTGGAAGCCGGCGATCACGGTCAAGCAGATCGTGCTGGGCATCCAGGACCTGCTGGACGACCCGAACCCAGAGTCGCCGGCCCAGGCCGAGGCGTACAACCTCTTCAAGAAGGACAAGGTCGAGTACGAGAGGCGGATCCGGCGGGTGGTGCGCGACAACCCGGCGCCATAGAGGCAGCCGGCGATGGGTGCCTCTGGCCGGTGGGCCGAGCACGTGTCCGCTGGACGGGATGGAACAAGACGACAAGACGGCATGACCAAGGGACGAGGGAATGGGACACGGGCCAGGGTTTTTAAGATTGCATTGTCCAGGATCCGCTTGCTCCATGCAGCCACACGGCAGCCCGCCCGCCTGGTCGGCCGCTTCTGCATGGAGTTTTGCGTTGGAGTTTAGGGAGAGGCACGTGGAGGGACGGGACGGAGATTGTATACCACATGACTGCTATATTACTTTGCGTTTACTCTTCCCTGATTTGTTCGCGGCTGCCGAGCGAGCATTTTCCGCTGTCGCGGAGAGCTGTTGCAGCCTCCTGCAGATGAGCAGATGTCGTGGGCGAGACAGGGGCCGGAGCAACGCCAGACTGCCCGTCTTGTGGATATCCCAATATAGACTGAACATTGCCAGAGGAAATGGCCAGACGATAGCGGCACAAGGCTCTCCGATGCTGAAGCCGGAGAAAAGCTGTGAGCCGGAGTTAAGTTCCTTGGCAATCCGACCCTTTCCAATTTGAGCCGAGAGCTCCTTCCTCGATTGACGGGCTTCAGTTCCTTCTGCCTGTCGTCGTCCTACTTCTCTCTCTGTCCCCTTTTCGTTCACAATCGACGACATCTCCCGCTTTCAGAGGCTTCATGTCGCTCGTCGCCGCGGCGCCGCGACTCTCCTGCGCTGCCACCGCCAGCCATGTCTTGAGCCGACCCACAGAAAGATGTCGCCGCAGCTTTCCAGGCCGACGTGCGCTTACATCGTGGACCGGCCGGATTGCCCTCCCTCTGCTAGCAAAAACGGGCTCCGAGGAGGGCAATGCCAGAGGCGGATCAGCAGGAGAGGCCGGCCGTGCGAGAAGACGACCGCCGCCGCCGCCACCGCCGCCGCCGCCGTTCCCGGTGGTGGACTCCTGTCCGGAGCCGACCTGCCCGTGCGCGTCGATGCCGGACATGCCGGGCGACCTGCCGATCGACCAGACGAGTCCGCTCGGCGGGCTGATCACGGCCTACAACGAGCAGGTTCTCGTGTGCACCGGCAAGGACGACTGGCCGTCGCGCATCGAGGACGACAACAGCGGCGACAACCTGGCGGCCGACCTGAAGGAGCTCTTTGGGCGGGGCGGCAAGTACCGAGATGTGTGTGCCGGCTGCAGCTTTTTTTTGTCTCCTTGGCCCTCTTGGTCCTCTTGGCCCTCTTGTAAGGCTGGCTGACTGACTCGCTAGCCCTTTCACAACGTGTCGGTGCTGAATGCGTCGTTCCCGGCGTCGGTGCCGGCGGGCCGGCCGGAGCTGCAGACGTCGTCGGCCTACCTGCTGCCCAGCTTCCGCTATGTGCCGTTTCTGCCGCGCGTCTCCTTTGACAGCGTCGACGCCCTGGCCAAGGGCTATCTGCTGCCGGCGCGCCTGCACCCGGCCCACGACGGCGGCCTCTCGCCCGTGCACCGCGACCGCCTGACGCGCCACCCGGCCTACCGCCGCCTGCTGTGGGGCGTCCGCGACCGCGTCGACGACGTGCTCGTGCTCGTCTGCGGCCACGGCGGCCGCGACGCCCGCTGCGGCCTCGTCGGCCCCGTGCTGCGCGCCGCCTTTGAGCACCAGCTGGCCCGCGTCGGAATCGAGCCGCTGCACGGCCCCGTGGCCATCCCCGACGACGAGCTGGCCGCGGCCATGGCGGCCGCCTGGTCGTCGCCCTCGTCGCCTGCGGACCAGACGGCGACGCTCGACGCGCTCGACTCGCTCGACAGGCTCGACAGGCTTGACAGGCTCGACGCACTCGGCGCTGCTTCCGACAGCAGTGGCTCCGCGGTCAGCACGTCTACGCGGCGGACCGCCCGTGTCGGCCTGATCAGCCACATCGGCGGCCACAAGTTCGCCGGCAACGTCATCGTCTACCTGCCGCCGTCGCTGCGGGCGCCCGACGGCATCGCGCCACACCCGCTGGCCGGCTACGGCGTCTGGTACGGCCGCGTCGAGCCCAAGCACGTCGAGGGCCTCGTGCTCGAGACCATCCTCCGCGGCAATGTGGTCGCAGACCACTTCCGGGGCGCCATCAACAGCAACCGGGACATCATCCGCCTGTAGACGCCACAGCGGACGGCTGTACGAGAAGAAGAGGCTCCGACACGGTGTATCACAATAAGGCGGCGGCTTGGGCGTCTCTCATCGATTATGCATCTATATAAACAAAGAATGCACACGTTTTTATCCTACGTGCGCTTACAGGTATGGTATAAGCCAAGAATACCGGTGAATGAATACAGCTGAAAAAAGCAGAAGGCCATTGCTATGCCCTCCTTTCCTTTGGTCGTCTCCTCGTTCCTCTCTCTTCGTCTCTGGCTCTCTCTCGTCAGACGCGCACACACGCTCGTCCTCCGTCTGTCAGGCTCAGTGCCGCCAGCTCTTCCAGAACTGCCACCAGCGATGTGGTTCCGAGCCGCTGTCACCGTGGCTCAGCTCGCGCTTGACGCTGCGGTTCTGCTTGCGGAAGCGCCAGAAGTAGACGGGGATGCCGGCGACGGTGAAGGCGACGACGATGAGGGTCTGCAGCGGCTGGGCAAAGACGGCGCGGCTGAGCAGGAACAGGCTGACGCAGCAGAAGATGATGGGGGTGGAGATCCAGGCCTTGTAGGGCCGCTCCAGGTTGGGCTCCTTGACGCGCAGGATGATGAGGCTGAGGACGGTGAGGAAGTAAAAGGTGTAGCCGGCGACGCCGTAAAAGGTCAGCAGGGTGCCGAACTCGCCGACGAGGACGTAGAGGCTGGTGAGGACGCAGTTGAGCACCAGGGCGTAGATGGGGGTGAAGAAGAGGCCGGTGTCCTCGTCGGCGATGATGCGCTCCAGGCGGCTCCAGAGCCAGCTGCCGCCACGACGCGTTGCGCTCAGCCGTCGCGGCGGCTGCTGCATGTGACCACCGCCACTGGTGCCTGGGGAGGCGCCGGCGAGTCCGATGCGGCCAAAGATGTCGGGGAAGTAGCCCTCGCGGCCGGCGACGTAGACCAGGCGACTGCTGGTAAAGGCGGAGCTGTTGAGGGCACCGAAGCACGAGGCGCTGACGATGAGGGCAAAGACGAGAGCGCCGGCGGGCCCGAAGACCTTGGCGCCGAAGACGACAGCGACGGTGTTGGTCGAGTTGATGGCGTCCAGCGAGAGGACGAGGAAGTAGGCGACATTGGCCAGGACGTAGGAGATGATGACGAGCGGCATGGCCGTGTGGATGACGCGGGGAAGATCACGTCTGGGATTGCGGAACTCGCCGACGACGTAGTTTGTCTGGACAGTTAGCGGGGGGGGGGAGAGGGAGGACGAGAGTGAGGAGGAGAGGGAAGAGGGAGGAGAGGGAGGAGGGAGGAGAGAGGAGGGAGGAAGAGAGGGAAGAGGAGAGGAGAGGGAGAAAGGAGGAAGGAGGAAGGAGGAAGGAGGAAGGAGGAAGGAGGAAAGACAAAGGAGAAAGGAGAAAGGAGAACACAAGAACACACATTGTCCCAACCGTCATAGGCCCACAGGCCAGCATACAGGGCGAGAGCCCAGGCGGAAGCATCGAGCTTGGTGTCGGCAAACCACTGGTGGGTCTTCCACTCGGTATCGGGATGGCCGGAGTAGGAGTAGCCGGTGGCGGCGACGACGATGCCGGTGACGGTGACGCCGAGCAGGGCGACAAACTTGAGGAACATGAGCATGTCGTTGAGGCGGGTGCCGAGGCGGGTGGAGACGCAGTTCATAAAGGTGACGACGAGGAGGCCGACGAGGGCGACAGACTTGTAGATCCAGGGGCCGGCAGCGTCGGCGTCGGCGTCGGCGCCGACGACGGCACGGACGAGATACTCGCCCATGATGATGGCGATGATGGCGGCGCCGCCGGGCTTGAGGACGAGCACGGCGACCCAGGTGAAGAGGAAGCCGAAGAGCTCGCCGAGGATCTTGGCGAGATAGGCCTGGGAGCCGCCGTTGAGGGGGATGGCGCCGCCGAGCTCGGCAAAGCTGCTGGCGCCGGTCCAGGCGAGCACGCCGGCGATGACCCAGACGATGAGGGCGGCGCCGGGCGAGCCGACGTTGGAGTTGACGAGGCTGGGCGACGAGAAGATGCCGGAGCCGATGATGATGCCGACGACGAGCGAGAGGCCGTTGACAAAGGTGAGCGTCTTGTGGCGCTCGAGCGAGCCGGCGCCCAGCAGGCCGGCACCGCTGCCGCTGCTGCCGAGACCACCGCCGCCACGCGCGGCGCCGGCGGACGAGGCCGAGGCGGACATGCCGATGGGCGCATAGCCGCCGACGCCGGCGGCCGACGAGGAGAGCGGGAAGAGGTTGGCGGCGAGGTCGAAGCTCGACGAGACGGAAAAGGTGCGGCCCCGTCCGTGGCCAAGGCCAAGACCGTAGCCGTGGCTGGTGGTGGCGGCGCCGGCGGCAGCGCTGGGGCCGTCGAGCGGGGCGTCGCGCTCCAGCGAGGCCTTGCGCGAGGAGGACGACGACGAGAGGCTCGCGCGCGACGAGGCGACACCGCCGCCGCTGTCGGAGGCGGCGCCCTCGTCCAGCTGGCTGGAGCTGGCGAGCGAGGCGAGCTCGAGCGAGTCGCGGACATGTGCCGGCAGGCTGGAGTAGGGCGACGGCATTGTGTGTGTGGGGGGGGGGGGGGAAGTCGACGTTCCTGTCCAAGGTGACCAAGACGCGGTCGG
>JANSMH010000134.1:0-67202 GCA_029299595.1 Grosmannia serpens
TAATATAAGTATAAGGATTTATTAGCTTAAACTTTATTGTTAAACTACTAAAGTTATAAAAACCTTTAACTAAAACCTTTTATAATAGTATACTTGTTATAGTAGATAAACTTATAAAGTACATATACTTTATCTTATATAAAAAAGTAAGTAATGTAAAAGAACTTATATATACATTCTTATAAATTATTATTAACAACTATAGTTTACTAAACAAACTAGTGTTAAATAAAAACAAGCTTTTTACCTTACTTTTAAAAATTACTTATAATATAACTTAAAATAAAATATAAACTATTAATAATATATTATTTATAAACAAACAAACAAATAAAAAGACTTAACTAAATACTAAAACAATACTTAAAATGCTACGTTAACTATAAGTAAAACAACTAGGTATAGTTACTACCCCTAGTATAATTCGCTTACAATAGCGTAAATACTAGTATAATAAAGACGTTACTATTTTATATAAACTATAGCTATAAGCTAAAAGCATATAAAAACCTAATTAAAGGAATAAATGTACTAATAACAAAATAATACGTAAATAAAATTTATAAAATTTAAAGGAAAATTAAAAAAAACTTAAAATTTATATAAAAAAGAATAACTTATTATATAAATAAATTAAAGATTAAAAAACTAACTTTAAAAGAGGGAGATAAAGTTTATTTACTTAAAAAAAGTATTAAAATAAAACAACTAAATAAAAAATTAAACTATAAAAAGGTTAAACTATTTAAAATTAAAAAAAAATCTTAAACGTTAGCTATAAACTAGCACTATTAGCAAATACAAAAATACACCTAGTATTTTATTTGTTACTATTAAAACTAGCATATTTAAAAACTAAATTAAAAACATTGTATAAAGTAAACAATACTAAAGAATATAAAGTAAAAAAAATTCTTAAATAAAAACAAGTTAATAAAAAAGTAAAATACCTAGTTAAATAAAAAGACTACTTAAACGCTAAAAATATATAAAAACCTATAAAACACTTAATACACGCTTAAAGTAAGCTATAAAACTTCTATTAACACTTACACCTACTATATTAAAATTTACACTAAAAAAAAATTAAACACTAGCAAGGCATCTTAGTTAACTATAAAAAGAGCTAAAACAATAGTAAGCGCAGCAGCCTTAGCTATAGTAGCAACCTTACACTCTTAGCGCTCTAACTTATTTAGCTCTTTAAAAGACTTAAAACTACGCTTAAGCATATAAGCAACCCTTTTAAACCAAAGCTTTTACTAACAACAAAGACAAATTACCTTTTACTAAGCAGCTAAGAACTCCTTCTTAGTACAAGCTAGTTCCTTATTAGCATCTTAAAAGTTCTTAACAAAACACTTAACTTAAACGTTACTATAACTAAAAGCGTTACAACTACCCTAGTTATTACAAACGTACACAATATAACAAGAAGAATTTAAGGGAGAAACCTAACAATTAGTATTGTAACGAGCATAGCGTTTACATATAAGCATCTTTATAGTATAAGAAGAAATAGCTAATAATAGTTAATCGCGCTGCTTAGTTTTATACAAACAAGTAATACAACTATTAAACATATAGTTAAACATTGTAAAAAGGATATAAAAGGAAGGAAAACTTACTTTAAAGACAAAGTATAAAAAGAGGAAGATAATATTATAACTTAATTTTAAAATATAGCTTAAACAAAGACTAAGCGGTTTAAAAAGGTAAAATAAAAGGAATATACTAAACAAGTATATAAATTATACGTATATACAAATTAAGCGTATATATAAATCCTTTATACATATAATTAAAAAGGTTATATAACAATAAAAATAAGGATATAAATAAAGATTAAAAACTTAAAGTATTAATCTATTAAGCTAGGATTAAAGACTTAAAGCATTAATTTATTAAGCTAAGATTAAAGACTTAAAGCATTAATTTATTAAGCTAAAAATATATAAAAGAAGGACTTATATATATAAAACTACAATCTTTACAAACCTAAATAGCTTTCCTTTTTATAACTCTTTAGCAATTAATTTAACTATTTATTTAACTATTTATTTAAATAGGCTATAGCTGCTTAATAACACACTAAAGACTTATACGTATAACATATACAAACGACAACTAAACAACTTCCGTTATAGTATAGTTAATAGCCTTAACTTCTTTACTTATATAAACCTTTAATAACACTATAGTTTATTACTAAGGAATAGTAGTGTTTATTATAATAGTTTTAAAGTAGCTATTACTAGTCTTTTATTATTGTATAATAAGTAGCGTTAACCTTGCTATATAAAAGCAATTAAAATGTTATAAACACTACTATTCCTTAATAATAAACTATAGTGTTGTTAGGGGTTTATATAAGTAAAAAAGTTAAGGCCGTTAACTATACTATAACGGAAGTTGTTTGTTTATAGTTCGTTGTGTTATGCGTATAAGTCTTTAGTGTGTTATTAAGCAGCTATAGCCTATTTAAATAAATGGTTAAATAAATACTTAGATTAATTGCTAAAGAGCTGTAAAAAGGAAAGCTATTTAGGTTTGTAAAGATTATTGTCTTATATACATAAGTCCTTCCTCCATCTCTTTTTAGCTTAATAGATCGATGCTTTAAGCCTTCGATCCTAGATCGATAGATTAATGCTTTAAGTCTTCGATCCTTATCCTTATCCCTTATCCTTTATTGTTACGTAACCTTTTTGGTCGTATGTGCGAAGGATTTGTGCATACGCTTGTTTTGTGCACACGCATAATTTGTGTGCCCGCGTAGCTTGTGTGCCCGCATGGCTAGCGCTTGCTCCTGCTTTCTGCCCTTTGAGACCGCTTGGTCTTTGTTTAGGCCTTGTCTTAGGATTAGGTTATAACATTTACTTAATTACTTATTTAAATAGGCTAAGCTGCTTAATAATACACTAAAGACTTATACGTATAATATAATAAATAACAACTTAAAAACTTTTATTATAGTATAGTTAATAGCCTTAACTTTTTTACTTATATAAACTATTAACAATACTATAGTTTATTATTGAGGAATAGTGGTGTTTATTACACTAGCATTTTAATAGTGCTTTTTAAGGGTGCTAATCTCTTATTACTTAGTAGGCAGTTAGTAGGTTTGTATGTTTTAGTTAGTTTAAAGCAAAGGCCTTACTTAACCTTCGCTCTTAGTATAAGCCCCTCTTATTCTTATACGTATATGTAAAGGCATTGTTAGATTTTTGTTTTTGTTTAAAATATAAGGAAGGCGGTAGAAAAAGATAGCTAATCTTAATTAGGCTAGGTTATACGCTAGCCTAATTAGGCTATGTATTTATTATGCCTTTGTTTTGTTAGGGCCTTTTACAAGCTATATAAAAGGCAAATAAAAAGACTATAGTACAAGCAGCACAAAAGGCATAAGCAGCACAAAAGGCAGTAACTACGGCTGTATAAAAGGCCGCGGCGTAGGCAGCATAAAAGGCGTAGGCAGCACAAAAGGCAGTAACTACAGCCGTACAAGAGGCCACAGCGTAGGCAGCATAGAAGGCGCAGGTAGCACAAGAGGCAGTAACTACAGCCACACTAAAGGCAGTAGCGCACGGCAGCCTACGTACTATATACAAAAGATATATTACAGCACGGCAGGCTTAGTATAGTAGCCTACCGCGCGGCGGTCTTCAAACGAATTAAGCCTACTAGAAGGCCGCCGGCCTACCGCTTTAGTACAGTACGGCGGACTACGACTACTACCAGGACTAGAAGGTTATAGGCCTGCCGCCGGCAGGACAAAAGGCATAGACTAAGCGTAGGGAGCAGGTGATAGCCTATATAGACTGGGAGAGAGCGGAGGAGGCCCGCGTAGATTTGGTAGTCGCGGCCCGCGTAGAGGCGGCCCGAAGGAAGGCGCGCCGTACCGGCAGGCCGGTACCTATAGGGCTGAATAGGGAAGAGCTTCTGGATGTAGTGGAGGAGGACATGGCGGCGTAACTGGCTTTGTATGGTATTTACTAGTCTTTTTTGTTCTTATTCAGTGTTTTTGGTCATTTTACTTTGAAGCTATTACTTGTGCTTTAAGATGTAGTTACGTGGGTCTTATTTATTACGTGGGCGTGTGTTTCTAGTAATTAGACGTGTGTTTGTAGCCTGTCCCGTACTGCTAGCGTATTACTAAGGAGCCTACAGTGTGCACCTTATTTAGAAATGAGTGCATGAGTAATAGCTGCACCGCTAAGAGGGGTGTATTTAGCGTAATAAAAATGTTAGGTCTTAACCACTCTCCTCCATTTTAGCCATCCTTTTTGTTTCATTGTCTAAGTTTGCGAAAACGCGCAGGTCTCCATCTACGAACCATGCCACCAAGAAAGAAGGCTCGGCTGTCGCAAGGTGCGGAAGCTGCGGCGCATGCGCGTTTGTTTATTCAACGTGTTATGCTCGTCTACGAGGTTGAGAAGAAGGACCAGTGGACGCCTATTCGCTGGGCATTTATTCTCGAATCAGAACAAAGAATCACCAAGGTGTATCAGCATTTAATCCTACATGGTAACCACATGGGTATGGATATGCAGCTTGTCTACGATACCATTCGAGACAATGTTCCAGAGGTCTTGGAGATTGCGGAGGACGTCGCCAACAAGGACGAGCAATACGCCCTCGCCACGGCCGCGTTCCAGTGGCATGAAATATGCGGGCCAGATGCCGCGTCGCCCAGCGCGGCGCTTCTCCACCAACTTGACCAGATGCTGGCCAAGGTGGACGGCACGGCCTTTACACCCTACACGGCCCTGGTATTGCCGTCCGGTGCAGGAAAGAGCTTCGCCGTGAAACAGATCGCGCAGACCCATGGGCGATGGGTTATCTACGCCTGTCTGTCGACCAAGAATCGGACCACCTTCCCACCCGCATCGCCTCTAAGCCGCTACCTCACAATACTTTCGAACATTCAAGACGCCGTTCTCTTTTTCTCGTCGTTTCTACACGTTGGCCTCGGCCTGGCCTGTGTTGCCGCAGAGCTAGGGATAACACCGGGCCATCTCTTTGCCATCCAGGCAGAGGAGGAATATGCCGGGGTTCAAGAGAAATTGGCCGAACTGGCGACGACCTACAACGAGTACGATATAAAGAGGCTGCATTTAAAAACACGGGAGGGCAAGCGCTTAACCGAGAAGCTAGAGGCTAGCGTTAGATCCTACCTACAGCAAGCGCTCGAGGACGGCGCAAGCAATGCCGGTGTCCTAGCCGCTCCCGAGTCGGTTTTTTTCTGCTTCGACGAGGCCCGCGCGCTTCTCATGCACGGCAGACAAGAACACACCGAGCCTCCGTTTCTTCTCGACGCGTGGCGGCAGGCACTGAAAAACATGCAGACGACTTGGAGGGGCCAGACAAAGCCTTTTGGTCTCCTACTCGACACGTCCTCGCGTGTCGCAAACTTTATCCCACCAAAGGTACGCCGACCCGGCACCGATCAGGTCGTTCACGGCGATCTGTTGCCGCCCATCTTTGCTCTCCCGACCTGGGATGTTGTTGCGAGCACGGCTCCGGCTGTGCACACGTGGCTGCAGCAGGCGGTCCCGCACCGCCGAGGAAAAGAAAGCGAAAAGAAGAAGCCGGCTGGGGAAAGCGGCGCCGGTGACGGCCCTAGTAGCCACAACAGTCTTAGCGGTAGCGATGGCGAAGATGGCGACGACGACAAAGACGGCGACGACGACGACGACAACATTGCAAGAGTGAATTGTGGCCCTGACGGAAGTCCCCTCTTCCAGGCGTTCGTCTTTAGCCTGGGGAGGCCACTCTGGGCAAGCGTTATGCGAGCAGCGTACGATCACGCCGACAATGACGGGGTATTTGACCCCAAGGATACGGTCGCCTTATCAAAAGCTGTTTTGGACACGGTCCAACTTGCTTGGGACAGGATCGGGATGGAAAGCGATGACCGACCAATTAAATCTATCGCGCTGCTATCGTATAGGATGCAGTTCTATGTCGTTCAGCAGGATGCCGCCAACGAGTTAACAGCGAACTGGATGAGGTTTCCAATTTTCGTGTCGGACGACCGCCGTTACGTCCGGTCCATCCAGCCCGGCGAGCCAATTCTTGCGGCGATTGCAGCCATGGCCATGTCCCAGCCCGCGAGCCGCGAAACAATCCTGCGCGACTTTGCGCATCACTGCAACAACGGCACCGTCGATGTTGGCGACGCCGGCGAGATTGTCGCCTCTCTCCTGCTTCTGCTCGCCGCTGACGCACTCGTGCCCGAAGTCGGAAATCTGCGTCCCCCCGTCTGTGCCGTTCCGCTCTCAGACTTTTTGCACTCTCTGCTGGGATTGCGGCCGCCGGCATCGTGGGACACGGATGGTAAGCAGGTATACCTGACACACTTTGTGCGCTTCGTGGGAAACGAGCGCATGCGCCCACGACAGCTGGAAATGGCCTTCTTGACCGGTGAGGCATGGTTTTTTGAGCCTGGTTACATTGGCGCGGACCTGCTGGTACCTGTGTGGGACACCTCGCAGGAGGGCGAGGGCCGTGTTGGCGCGGTCCTGGTACAAGTCAAGAACCGCGCGCGGACGCCGACAATAAACAAGACGGACGCACGCTCGTCGCTGACCGATGCCAAGAAGCACCTCAAGACCGTCCTAAACGGCGCCACAACGTATGGCCTCTTTCTCGAGCTCCGCCATGTCACAACCAGCAACGTTGCCAAGCGCGTCACGCCTATTCTGTATCTGCCGCCGGATGCAGAAAGCTTGAAAAAACAGATGTACGTTGGCATTGCCGGGGGTTTCGATCCGGCCGTGTTTCCGGTGCTGGGCGATAGCGAAGTGGTAGCAATCCATCTACAGGCGATCCTAGAGCGGGGGAGCCTTGGATACGACAAGGCCATGCCTGGGTTGCGGCAGATAGTAACTATCCGCGACGGGCAGAGTCTTGGAAACGAGCAAGTGCGTAAGGATAGAAGTATAGAAGGCGAGTAGCTGTGTGTATGTTTATTCCTTACTATTTAATTATCTTTTTATAAATAATAGGGTTGGGAAAGTAGTAAAGTAAGGCCATAAGTCCTTACATATACCCTATGTTTACTATAATAAAATAGGTGGTAAGTAGGGATTTTTTGGAAGAACTTTTAAAAACTGTTATGAAGGAAATGTTCAACTAGTAGGTTTGCTTATTTAACTAAAAGCTAAACTAGAGAATCCCGTTTACTAGCTACCGCTTATACTTCTTAGCGAGCTTTACAGCCGTTATACGTCCTAAATCCACAATATTTACGGCGCCTAACAATTCGAGAACAGTATGAGAAACGCCTAACTTTTGACGGAACCAGTTGCGCAGCTCGATGTTTATTAGCGAGTCAACGCCGACCTTCGCTAGTGGTAGCATAAGGTTGGGCTCCTCGTCAATTCGCATCATAAAAGTGAATAGGGTGGCACCAATCTCGCGCGCCAGAAACTGTACGGCGTCTTCAGTTTCCAGCATTTCAGGCGACTTCCTGCACGAAGAGAGGAACTCCTTAAGATCGGTGTTGGCCGTCGGCCGCGTCTGGCTTGAGTCTTGGGACTCAATATTGCGATAGACCAGCATACGCGGGTTTTTTTTCCAGCCCGTGCGATTCATGGGCGACAAGAGAGGCAACTTGGAGCGCAGACCAATGATGATGTTGCCCGGGCTAGCATAACCACGAGTGAGTGACACTCTGTCCCTCTTCGCAGAGTCTATTCCAGCATCCATAGTGTCCGGTGAAGCCCGTGCTCCGATCATTAGCTCTAGTGAGTCTAGGAGGTCTCGCTCGTGCAGAAGATGCAGGGAGGTAGCGCGCAGCGCATTGAGAAGATGGTTCTCGTAGACAAGAAAACCAACGTCTTCCATAATGCCGATGGCCAGCGCAGAACAGGCCAGGCCGCGTGCGCGTCGGTGCTGCACATAGGCATCCATGAAGGTATTTGCGGCGGCGTAGTTTGCCTGGCCGACCTGGCCGGCTGTTCCGCAGGTGGAGCTAAAGAGGAAGAAGAAGTCGAGGGACTCCTGCTGTTTCTGCAATGCCTTGTCAAAATTCCAAGTGCCAAGAACTTTGGGCTTCACGGCCGTTTGCCACGCTTCAAAGGTCATGTCGACGAAGTTCGCGTCCTGGAATTTGTTAATGCCGTCCTCGTTTATCGCTACAGATATACGTACCTGCAGCACCATGGCAGCTTGAAGAACTCCCGCGATGGGGTGGGTGGCCGTGGCTATAACTTTCTCTACATCGGCCATTTCGTTGATACTCCCACCGATAGCCTGCACTTCGCATCCTAGGCTGTTCAGGTCTTGGAAAAACTCGGGATGGAGCGCGTTGAATGTGCCGGCCGATCGGGAGAAGAAGATTAGATGGCGTGCGCCCTTTTCGACAAGATACGTGGCTATGGACTGGCCCAGTCCACCCAAGCCGCCAGCAAACACGTAGGACCGGTCTCCGCGTAGGTGCAGCTCACGTCGGCACGGCTCCGCTTCCAGGATGTCGTCTTCTGGGGCAACCACGTGGCTGGCCTCTTCCTCAGTAAGGGTCTCAGGGAAAGTGACGACAATCTTGCCCATGTGACGCTCCGCTTGCATGTAGCGGAAAGCCTGCTCGATTTTGGCGGCCGCAAACACCTTTATGGGGCTTATGGGCCTTAGTTTTCCTTGGCCGACGAGTTGAGTAACGCGTGTAAGAATGCGGCATGCCACCTTGGGCTTGTGCGCCCAGAGCTCTGCTAGGTCAAGACTGACATAGGCGCGGTTGTTCTCGAAACGGTCCATGGCTAGCTCGGCTTTACCAATCAAATCTCGCTTGCCCATCTCGACCATGGTGCCAAACTTGGCGACGCATTTCCACGAAGCGTGAAGCAGCTCACCCGAGAGCGCGTTAAGAACCACGTCGACTCCTCGGTGGCCTGTGGCTCCGAGAATTCCAGGCAAGAAGGAGCAATCGTGAGAATGAAAGATATGAGTTCGAGGGATCCCAAATACGGTCGTCAAGTGGTCGGCCTTCTCCTCGTCTCCAACAGTGCAGTAGATCTGGAATGGATGGTTAGCAGTGCAAACTGACGTGCGACATGGCAAACATATCCTGAGGCATAACAGGCAGCACAACGGACCTCGGCGCCAATCATCTGGGCAATCTGGATGGCAGCCTGTCCAACGCCACTGCACGCAGAGTGAATCAAAACAGTCTAGATATTCATTCAGTCAGCATGGCTCTAAGATTTTGGTGGTGCTCTTCGTCAGAAGCTTACCTGGCCCGCCTCCAGCCTAGCTAAATCCACCAGTCCGTACATGGCCGTGCCATAGACGCTTGGTATGGTCGCTGCCTCCTCGAAGTTCCATAAAGGTGGTATCTTGGCACAGGCAATCTCAGGCATTGTAAGACTAGAGGCGAAGCACCCCGTTGAGTTGAAGGCAACACCATCGCCGATACGGAGGTGCTTTACACCCGGTCCAATTTCTAGAACAACACCGGATCCCTCGAAGCCGAAGTCACTAATATTTGTGCCGGAGGTGCCGGCATTGAAGATATCCATAGCGATAAGAACATCCTAGGCTCATGTTAGGAAGGCGGAGACAGCGCAAAAGACGTAGTGAAGAAAGAATCGAGTGCATACCTTGAAGTTCAGCCCAACGGCTCGCGTTTCCACATGAACCCAGTCTTCTGCCTCGAGTACTGGCGGGGCATTCTCCTTCCAGTGCAGGGTGTGGATCATGCCTGGCTCGTCGATGACAAGTGTCTTGACGTGGTCTTTAGACCTACGGTCTTGTAGCTCATCCATCATGTTAATCCAGTACATGCGGCCAATGTGGATGGTGCCTTCGTGAACGGCGTACTCTGGCTCTAAGTCGGTCTCCGCGTCTGCGTCGGCCACGCGCGATGTAAAAGTGGCGAGTAGGCGCGCGAGTGCGGCCCAGGCAGTGCCGTCAAAATGCTCAAGCTCCACGGTAACCAAGTCGATGCCGGTCTCTTGACGGAGGCTCCGGGCCATGCCGTTGACGAGAGCATAGTTGGGGTCCGTGCAGCTGATCTGACAGGCGCCCGTAACCCAGCAAAAGGTAATATCCGGGGCCGACAACAGCGACTTCTTGAACGCATCGAATTGGCTCATGGTGATGGAGGCAAGAAATGGCGTCTCCACATCCATAAGGAACACGACAGGCTGGTCCAGCGGTAGCGACTCGCCGAGGGTTACGAAGTCGAGGCTGAGTCCGCCGGCTTGCAGAGCCGCGGTGGCGTTGGAAACGTGCAAATGATGCCGATCGCCGCAAACGATGGTTACGCGGTCAAGCTTTGCCGGTGACGGCACGGTGGGTCGGGCAACGATGCTGTTGCTCATGTAGCCGTCAAAGGCGTACGCATCGATGCCAGAAAACCCCGAACGTAGCAGCTTCTCGCGCCACACCTCATGCCCTACATGGGGTTCGTCCTTGCGGCCGTCCTCGCTGAGCCACCAGCCTACCAACGGTCCCATGACGTAATTAACAGATTTGGACGCCTCGGGACTCAGCTCCATCAGAAATAGACGGCCGTCGGAGCGGAGCAGTTTGCGCACGTTGGTCAGTGTCTTGATCAGATCGGGGGTGGCGTGCAGGCAATTTGACGACACTATGAGATCAAACGAGCCTTCGACAAAACCCTGGCTGGCTGGATCTCGAGTGATGTCCAACACATTGTACTCGATAGCTTGGTGGTCGTGGAAGCGGTTCTTTGCACCTAGGAAGAATCCGGCCGAGATGTCGCTGTACACATACGTGCCGTACAGACGCTGACCCTGGTCGGACCGGAGGGCCGACAGGATAATAGCCGTGGTTCCACCTGTGCCAGCGCCGATCTCTAGCACACGCATGGTCGGCTTCTTATGCCCGAGAAGAGCGAGGAACTGTACGTGTTCGGCTTTGATGGTCCAGTCGTAAAAGCGCATGAGGATGTTGTCAGCCATAAGAACCTCGAGCGGGTCCGCGGTACCTGTGAAGAACCCCACGCAGTTCGAAAAAATACGGTGTATTGAAATGGCCACAGCATTGACTGTAGTGCCAGAGGAGGCGGCGAGGAGGCGTTCGATCAGCTCAGTGCGCTCCGTGGTGCTCATGGCAGCGATGGCGGCGCAGTTTCGCACGTGGGGATAACAGCCAGCCACGGCCTTGCGGTAAGCCATGTCCAGCCAGTCGCGGAACTTGACTAGGTGCCACTGGGCCGTCTGGAGTCCAGCCAGGTGATTGCGAGACTCGATGATGCAAGCCAGTCCCATGGTATCGACGAGTTTGTGCTGCGCATCGTCGGAGTCCTTGTTCAACGAGCGCAGCAGGCGACTGCTGTCCAGAAAGTCAATATCTGGCTTCCAACAGAGCACGGCGGCAGCGTGGGGATCTTCATCCAGGACCTCAGAGTTGTCACTCCGGGGCGACATCTCGAGACCCTCGAAGATGAGCACCACGCGGCCGTCAGACACACCCAGCAGGTTACTCGTCGATCTGCCACGACCTCTGCTCAAGGCATCTGCTCTGAGGCGGATTGCCCCTGTGGGCTTATCAATGTACATTGCCTCGATGTACTTTGGAAACGAGGGCGTAGAGAAGTTGCGACCGAGGCCGTGACACAGACAAACATTTGACAGTTGGAAGGCAGCATCGATGGTGGCCGGGTGCACTGAATACATGGGAATCTCCTCCGATGAGCATTTTTCGTAGACGGTGCCGACGGCCCTGGTCTCGGTGGTGTGTGCGTTAATATCGGAGAGGCCGCGGAAACGCTCGCCATAGTTGAGGCCGAAGCGGCGCCATACATTGTACATTGTTGATGCAGGCACCTTGCGTGGCAACGACTCAATCGCTGGAGGCTCGGCTGCCAAAGCTGCCAGCTCGTCGTTACGGCCAGCCCGGACTTGACCCGACACGTGTTTAGTGTACATTCTGGTGATTGGATGGACAGACCCAACGATAAAGCTGTACCAGGTTGAATCGTCGGACGTAGTTAAGCGCACTGGGGTCAGAGTAGTGATCAGCTCGACGGGATCGCCATGTAGGACGAGGGAGGCGGATATAGTGACGCGCCGCAGAGAGTAGTCACTATAACCCGGACGAAGCTGCTTGACGGCCTCGCCGGCCATGCAGAGGAACCCGGCACCGGGGAAGGTGGCGTCGCCCATGATGTCATGGTCGCTGAGCCACGGAGCGTCTTGCACACGTAGCTTGCAGCGCCAGGCTGGCCCAACGTCGGCGGTCTCAAGGACGCGTGCGCCGAGAAGTTCATGGTGGTCAAACGGCCGGAAGCGCCAGTCCCGCGACAGCCTGTTCTCCAACCAGTATGCGCCGTCATAGTGCCACGAATACGTGGGAAGATCGACGAGCAACCGTCCCATGGCATTGCCGGTGGAAGAGCGGGTGGCCATGCCTAGGTCCAGCTTCGGAATGCCGGCCAGCCAGAGATTTCCGACCGTACTGAGCAGGGACTGGTACGCATCGGCGTCTCGCACGAGTGTAGCGACGTACTCGGCGGTAGCCGGCTTTCCGCCAACACTCTGAGCAGTCTGCCTAATTGGACCGGCAAGAGCAGAATGCGGCCCAATCTCGACAAACGTGACGTTCTCCTGGGACCGAAGAGCGGCCTGGACAGCACTCTTGAAGAGAACTGGTGACAATAAATTCTGAATCCAATACGCAGCCGAGAGGTTGGGGTTGGCAAGATCGACGACAGAGGAATAAAAAGGTACCCGGGGCACGGTGGCCAGGATGGTGCCGATGTCGGCAGCATATGTCTCGGCAGCTGCTTTCATGTGCTCTAAGGGCATGTCAGTTGTCCGTCTGTGATTTTCCATCATCGTTCTGTTTGACCAGAAAGGCATAGTGAAAGGATTCAACCGACCTGAGTGATAGGCAAACTCGACACGCAGGGCTCGGATAAGCGCACCGCTTTCAGCTGAACGGATATCTGCCAGGACGGTCTCCAAAACATCGGCATCTCCTGTCAAGGTGATGCTAGACGGCGAGTTCTCGCAGCCGATGATCACACCAGGTCGAAGATACGGCTCCACGGCCGCCCGACCCAGCCCAACGGCCGCCATACCGCCTTTCCTGCCCGTTCTACCTTGGCCGTTCATTTTTAGGGCAAGGGTGCATCTCCCACGGAAGTACGCGATACGGATGGCATCTGCGGCCGTGATGGCACCGCAGGCGTAGGCCGCAGCAATTTCGCCCGAGGAGTGGCCGACGACGCCACTGGGCGCAATCCCCCAACTGCGTAGCAGGTCGACGAGGGCGACTTGGACAGCTGTGCAGCAGGGCTGGGAGAACTCTGCCTCCACCAAGCGGCTTGTCGTCTTCGGGGCAAGAATCTCGTCTATCACGCGCTACCGTCAACCAAAAGGGACCATAATGGACGGAGAAGGAATATGTCCAGAAAGAATGGGGGTTAGCCTACTTCGCACACTCCATTTTGGGCCGTGCGGCAACTGTGCTAGTGCCGCTTCCAGCTTGTCGATGGTCTTCTTGAAGACAGGCTCGGTCTCAAGTAGTTCACAGCCCATGCGGGCCCACTGGGCTCCCTGTCCCGTGAAGACAAAGACGAGGTTTCTGCCAGTGCCGGGGGCGGGCTTGGCTACGCGTGAGAGTTTAAAAGCGTCCAGCCCATCGGTGACGCAGAATCCGCGGAACGGGTGCACTTCCCGCCTCGTGTTCAAAGTGTATGCCATATCTGCCAGCGCATCCGGATGTGTCGTTATGTACTCGTCGTGTTTTTTCACCGACAGCTCCAGAGACTTTGGGTGCTTGGCCGAGAAGAGAAGAAGCTGCCATTTGGTGCCGATTTCTGTCGTTTCGGAAGGTTGGCCCTTTTGGCCGAGACCAAAGGATGCAGCAGACTCGAGGATAACCTACAGGGTCTCAATGAGCTTGCTGGAGAGCTGAAATTATATTGCGGTACCGACTCACATGGGCATTGGCGCCACCAATTCCGAAACTGTTGACAGCCACACGTTCCAGACGGTCTGTTGGCCATGGCAATGGCTTTAATGGCACCTTGAGCTTTGCAGCTTCCCACGGGACTGGAGAATGTTAGCACGGCCTGGCCCGGGAATAGACAGGAGGTAGGGAGGAGAGATAGCAGACAAGGGAAGGAGGGGATAAGAGAAGGAACGTCTGGAGCGAGAGAGGGGGCCCGGATCAGGAAACCGCAAAAGCATGAAGGGAAAAAAAATTTGAAGAAGTAATATACTCTTTGGATTTGGCGTATTGAAGTTGATGTTGGGCGGAATCGTCTTGTGCTCGAGCGCTAGCACCATTTTCATGACGCTCGACAGTCCCGATGCACCTTCGCCGTGGCCGATGTTTGGTTTCACCTGTGTCCGCGTGAGCTGTTTTCACCACATGTACACTTGCTACTTCTTCTCAGACGCACCGAACCAATGTAGATGCCGTGGTCGCCCCATACTTTGGCCACTGCGCTGACTTCTAGAGGATCGCCTGCCTGCATGCATAAAGCATGGAGTACTTGGTCAGCCTCTGGTCACCCCGGTTTTTTGAGTGGAACTTGCCGCCGTGCCAGTTCCGTGGCACTCCACCATGGCCGTCTTGGAAAAATCGTTGATGCCGGCGATGTCATGTCCCCTGCGCATCAGCTTCTCGTGGCTCTCCGGGCTGGGCAGCATGAAGCCTGCCGTCTTCCCATCCGCTGCGACACACGTAGACCTGATGATGGCCCGTACAGGGTCCCCATCGCGGATGGCGTCAGACAGCTTCTTGATGTATATTGCCGAGACAGCCTCACCGCGCGCATAGCCGTCAGCGCATGCGTCAAACGTCTTGCATTTGCCGTCCTCGGCCAGCACGCCCTGCTCCGTGAGCGCCACCGTGGCCCGCGGCGTGATGATCAAGTTTATGCCGCCGACAATGGCACCATCCGAACAGTCGCCACTGCGGATGTCTTGGCAAGCCAGGTGCAGCGCCACCAGGGACGACGAGCATGCCGTGCGCACCACCATGCTGCGATAAAAGTGTCAATGTGTCAACCGTTCCTCTCGCACCGCGTCTCGCGGATAGAGACGAGATGTCCCAGCATACCTGGGACCCTTGAGGTCGAACTCGTATGACGCCCGATTGGCTATGATGAAGTCTCCGTACACATACGTCCGCGTCGGGTTCAAGTCCTGTCCGTCCTGCATTCCCATCTCATTCCAGTCATCGCCCACTGCGCCGACGTATACGCCGACGTTCTTGCCGCGCCACTGCTTCATTCCGGAATTTTCAAAGGCCTCATACACGACCTCGAGGAACAACCTCTGCTGTGGATCTAGCAGCTCCGCCTCCTGCTTTGTTATGGACCAAAAGCTGGGGTCGATGCTGGCCAGGTCAAGCTCTTTCAGAAAGTGCCCATACTTCGTGCCCACGTGTGTTACGCGTCCTGGTCCGAACCATGTGTCAATGTTATAGCGGTCATTGGGAACGCGGCATCGGCCGTCCTTCCCATTGACCAGGAGGTCCCAGTAGGCCTCGGCATTGTGAACACCGCCTGGGAGGCGCATGCCCATGCCAACAATCGCAATGGGCTCAGCCACATTTTCGTTGTATGCAGCACCACTTGTGTCATTTCCAGAGGCGCCTTTGCTCTCCGTCGGAGTGCTGCTGGCATGGCCGCCGGTCGCTAAGGTAGTCATACTAATAGTGAAGCTGAAATGTACTAGATGGTGTTGGGATGAATAGAATTGAGGATAGACTACTCTTCGCTATATCGCTCTATTGCAAAAGGGGGATGTTCGCCGCATTTAAATATAGATACTAACATAGATAAAACCCATCCACCTATTGCACTGAATACCTAACACGTGCAGCTAAAACTGGACAAAGAAAGCCAAGAGAACCAGTTTAATGCCAAAACGATTAGCCTTAAGCCCTAAACGTGCTTACTGGATACTAAAAACATTTAGTTCTGTCGTCGTGAATTTTCCAACCACAATGATCTTACCCCCTTTATATGTCCTCGTGCCCTTCTCTATGTCCTCGTGCCTATTTTTATGTCCTCGTGTTCCTTTATATGTCCTCGTGCATGTATCTTAATTCCTTTTAAACACTACGATTGTATTCTGCCAAGTCTTAAAGCTATTTGCCTAGGTGACCACGAGGTAAGGGGCAAAGTGATGAAGGGAAATAGGTCACTTATCACTTTGTCTTCTTTGATAAAAACACTCGGCGCATTATTAAAATGTAAGACATTCACCTTGTAGGCTACTACAAGCCTAGCTTGGCAATTCTACCGCTTTTAGTTAGCCACACACACCAGCACGTATACTCCGTATCTGCGCTGTTAAATACATCTTTAACAGTAGAATATTAAGTAATACATATCTTGAATATAGTAGAAAGTAGCTAAGGAGATACGGCACTTCATGTATAGGAAGAGATTTAACTAAAGGGGGTAGTAAAGGTAAAGGAGCTATATAGTCTTTGGGTGTATGAGATTGGAAGCAACTGGACGGAGAGGAGCTTAATTGAAAGACGTAATACACTAGCTCCCAATCGCCCTAGCTCCACTACAATCACCCAATTAAATTGCGCCACTCTCCTTTAGCATTCATTGTCCACATTATCTTTGCATACTACGGATTATATCATCACCATGGTAAGTCTCGCCTCCCTAGTATACACTGTGTGGACGGCTTCGTCTAAATGGTAATTGTACAGTTAGGCATTGTCTATCGGCCGAGGTCGAGGGCTACAAACCGGAACTAATTCATTTAAACAGGGCAAGAAAAACCAGACGATCTCCGACTACACCAATCACCTCGATGCTAATAGCATGACGGGGAACTGGGTGCTCATTGGGCAATGGCGGGACGTCCATGGTGACCGCAAGTCGAGCACAAACGGTAACGTTTCCGACATGCAAACAGCTCTTGGCAAGTGAATTACAACAATGGTTCTTGTGTACCCCCTACCTAGGGTGTACGTCTAAAATACGCGTACCACTTAAGGTGGTGCTAGCTAGCTAGATAAACAGCATTTTAAATTATTGTTTAATAACTAGCCTTATATTACGCAAATATGTGTGTGTTAATATGGCTAAGGATATACATCTGTGCTAGTTGTACTGTTTGTAGGAAGCAATAGGTCTAGCTAAGATTGTAAGACTCTAGATAAGTGGTCGATTAACTGGTGATCCAAAGTCTGCGCTGTGTACGCAGATCTAAGGCTTACTACTATCTGCTAGAGGGGTAGATACTAATTAGGATTGTACGGAGGTTAGGTGGCCCTACTAGAATTAACACTTGCAGGTCTCTAATAGTTACAAGAGTGTATTCGACAAAAGTTTGGCTTGTAGGGACCTATGGCTTGCAATAAAAGGGCAGCTGGCATGTTCAGGTCAAACATAATAGGCGCTGCCAAGTTGTCATCCTCTGGCAACAAGTCTCGCAGAAATTTATTGTCAAGCGTCGAAGCTCCCTTTTCTTAAAGCAATGCTCATCCGTAAATCTCGCGTTATGGCAATAAATAGACAAAGAATTGTTTCCCTGAAAACTGGATTTATTTAGCGGCCTAGAATTGCTTATATACGTAAAGAAAATCCTCAAGAGACTCGGGCGGGGCTGACTGGGCGTCGTGATGTTCTAACGGACGGCAACAAAACCTCCATCGACAGGGAACAACTGTCCAGACATCCAGTGAGAGGCATCACTAGCCAAGAAAACCATGACAGGAGCCAGATCCTTTGCCGGGTCGCCTAAGTTTCCACCCAGCGGAAACTGCTCCTTTAGCAATTTTGTGTGCTCCTCCAACTGCTCTGGGCTCATCGCATCACGGAAGGCATAATACATCGGTGTGGCCACATACGGGAGAACAGCATTAACTCTTACGCCAGCAAGGCCCCACTCCCGCGCAACGCTGCGCGTCCAGGTATGGACGGCACCCTTGGTCATGCCGTAGTAGGTGTTTGAGACCTCAGACGTGAGGCCAGCCTCGGAGCCGAAATTGATAATAGCGCCGCCTTTGCCGTCCTTCTTCATAAGCTGGTATGCTGCCGCGTTAGTGAAGAGGGTGCCCCAGATGTTGATTTGGTGATCAACTCAATGAAATCTTCGGGCGGGTCGTCCGATGGCGCGTGCTTCTGGATGCCGGCAACGTGGACAAGGACGTCCAGGCCCCCCATATCCTCCGTTGCGGCGGTGAAGGCGGCAGTGACTGCACTCTTGCTGGTTATGTCCAGAGTCTTGTAGGCCACTGTTCCTGGGCCTGCAGCCGTGGACTCTTCGGCGACCTTGGTGCCTAGGGCATCCTTGATATCCATCGAAGTGACAGTGGCACCCTCGGCAGCGTAGGCGCGGACCACACTCTCGCCGATTCCCTGAGCACCGCCTGTGACGATAATCCGCTTGGCGTCCAGCTGTCCTCGGAGAGGAGCTCTGGTGGAAAAAGAGCGAGAGTGAGGGTTGCAAACGTTCACGAAGGCCTGTCTGGTGTTTCCATATTTTAATAGGGAACACAGAGAGCATTTTGCTTGTAACAGGTTTGCCATGGTGAATTTAGAAATATATTTCTTTTTGATTGTGAAAGATAGATGCGGTAATAATTAGATGGTCTTGGGCTGGTTTAAGGCCAGTTTTGGAGGGTATAAGTGGCGATGGGGCTGTATATCGTAAATTCATTTTCATGCTATCTAATGAAATCCGAAACTAACCGCCGCCTTTAAGAGGGGAAGTGCAATGACCTATCATTTATTCACCGTAACTACCCCGTGTTTTGTATGGAGGAGCTATCCCATCGAAGTGATGCTAAGATTAGAGCTAAGGGCTTAATAGCGCTGTATTTTGGGTTAAGTATCTCGAAGACAGTCCGGATTTTGCCGCGTTATTGACACGTCACTACCCCGTCCAGCTCGATGATGTTGGGCTTTTCTTCTAGGTTAGTGAATACCTTCGAACACGAATCCCAAATCTGTAAATTTGTAGGTTGTATACATATTACGGCATATTACTTTGCATTTAGTAAGTATCATTCTCGGAGCGCACAAAGTCAGATATTCTCCTAGTTCGGGTTAATCCATTACTCTGTAGTGCGGCGGTAAATTGGCCACGCGTAATTGTTATATAGCCCACTCGACTATGCTGTTACCTCTTTCCTGTGGGCCTTACTGCTGATTGTACAATAACCTTGCCTAATTGGATATGTTTGGCTTCTACTCTAAAGTATACCCTTACAGTAGCACCACCTGTACAGCATTGCAGAGTAAGACTCAAAGCTGCACTGAGGAATTGACGTTCGGATTAATACACTATATTGTCAAGGCTCATTTGCCTGGTATAATCTGTTAGGAATCCACACTTGTACTCCGTAAGTGCGGAGTATCACGAGCATATAAGAGATAACCCCTCGTATTCGGGTTAGAACCCCAGCATCTACCAACGTCGTTAGCCCGTCCCCATACTTGTTGCAATTATGTAACATTTGTGGGGCTGGAAGTTAGCCGTGTTTGGATTTTATGAACAACGGCTAAGCCTTTATAGGGTATTCGATGACCATAGCGTAAGTCCTCGGACCCGAGGATTTAATTCCGCGATATCGTTCATAGCGCCATTGTGAAGCCAATTTGTTTATGCGTGGCTGCAGGGCCATGTGACTGGACTAAGTATAAGAGACAGGTATATACCGGGAGATATTCTATAAACTGGACCCAACAGTGTGACTGAACAAAGCTATAGCTCTTACAGCTACGATTTATGGCAAATTGTGCCGGTATTCAGCGAGAGGGATCTAACCCTCTTAGTAGTTGTTTCGCTTCAGCCCTTTCTATATACGTCTCTACGGTTATATAAATGTTGCGGGCGATTATAAAAAAAATTGCTGCCTGTGGCTGTTTTCTATATAACCCAAAGTCGAGCCCGCTACTGGGCCTAGAGCATCTTGGCTTATTCATACAGCACCTTGAAAACCCAACAGTACGTTTCCTCGGCCAACGCATCATCCGAGACGGCGATGCGTAAAGTGCTGGCACCAGCCGACGTCGAATCGTATGTCCAAGGAAGTGCTGAATCAGATACGCCAAGGAGGGTGACAGTATCTCCCCCAAGGATGGGAATAGGCGCTTTGACAGACACAAAACCCTGAGCGTCGGGCACTGGCATCTCTAGGAACAAAATATAGAACGCATCATTCGTTTGTGTAAACCGCACATCCGGGCCCGTCAAAAGCTCGCTCTGCACGAACCAGTAGGTGGTGTTGTAGATGGCTTCGCCATGTGCGTGGATCCAGACTCCGGCAGCCTGCAAGTGTGCAACCTCGGTTTCGTCAATGGTACCGTCTGGCTTAGGGCCAATATCCAGCAGCAGGTTGCCGTTCTTTGACACCATGTCTACGAGTGAGTAGACGATAGTGCTGGCTGTCATGTACGCGGCCGGTGCCGTGGCGCGGTTGTAGCCATAGCTGTAGGGGTCCATGCCCTGGTTGCTCTCCCACTTGGTGCGCTGTGCCACGGAGAAGGTCTGGTACTCGGGGGTATCAAAGTCGGACGTCTCTGCGAGGCCACAGCGGGAGTTTACGGTCACCTGTCGGTTCTGCATGCGCGCGTAGTTCCACCACCGGGCGGCAAATCTGGCCGTGCCGTTGGCCGCTCCAACATCACACCACATAATATCGGTGCTGTAGTTATATGCGAGCAGGTCCATCTGCGGCACCATCAGGTCCGTGATAAAGTCGTCGACGGGAATTCGACCGGTATACGGCTCTGTCTTGTTTGTATAGGGGTTCTTGGCCTCGATGCCCGGCCACGATACAGTGGAGGAGATTGGATACTGGTCGAAGCCGTAAGGACCAAAGTCGGGATTGAACCACTCGGGCAGTGAAAAGTACGTGCCCCGCTTAAGAGCAGGCTGGTACGCCTCGGCCGCGTCGAACAGCTCGCGCAGCAGATCGCGCCTGGGGCCGTAGTGCAATGACGAGCGATTCGTCGTTGCGGCCGTGTCGAAGAGCGCGAAGCCGTCGTGGTGCTTCGTTGTCAACACAAAGTACTTGGCGCCCGCCTCGGCAAAGAGATCTACCCAGGTCCTGGCATCGAACTGTGCAGCTGTAAAGTTGGAAAACGTGTCATCGTACGCCCATTCGGAGCCATAGGTACGCAGACGGTAGTCATAGAAGTCTGACCGGTCAGCCTGCGGATGGTGAGTCGAGTACCACCAGAACCACTCGGCGTAGCTCTCGTATGGTGAGCTGTTGCCCCAGCCGGTGACCGAGTATGGGCCCCAGTGGATAAAGATACCAAACTTGGCATCGTTGAACCAGTCGGGGCTCTCATGCTTCGCTAGCGTCGCGAGATCCTCCGTCCACGCAGGCAGCAGACCGAGCTCAACACCAGCAAATGTCTGCGTCTTCGACCAGCCGCCGCCGCTGTCCGCCAAGCCAACCTCGACGTTGCACGGCGCTAGAGCGCTGTCGTCGTGATATCTCGACTGGACCATGCCGACCTGCACTGTCTTCTGGTCGCCCGGACAGAGCCGCTTGATTTTGCCCGTCTCCACCGTGGTGAAGCCGGCGGCCATGATGGTAACAGTCAGACCACCATCGGCCACGCACGAATCGCCGCCATTGTTAACCGTGACCTCTACAACCTGGCTGCCGGACGCGAGCCACTTTTGCGTCGGCCGCACACCCTGCACGGCCACGCCAGTGGTCTTCCATAGCGAGGCTGCAAATATGTGCAGCCGGCCGGAGGTGGTGTTTGTCGTCGACGGCAGCGTGATGGAGGTCAACTCTTTGTGATTGGGAAGCGCCGCGGTGCGCTCATAAATGTGACTCGTGTTGTAGTTGGAGCTATTGCTCGTGAAGCGGCTGTGGAAGACGATGACTCCGCGGTTGATGGCGAGAAAGTAGTAGTAGTTCAGACTGCGCAGCTGGTATTGCATCGTGCTGTTGTCGGAAAACGTAAACGTGACGTTGCCGGTGACAGTGGTAGACTCGACGTCTGCGGCCACGAGGAAGGACGCAGAAAAGTAGCGGCCAGGCGTCACGGAAATTGTCTGGCCGGTGCAGATCACGTTGTCTACCATCTCCGGCCCATTGTAGCCCGGAAACGAGTACGTGGTGCCGGTATCGGGAGAGACAAAGGCGGTGGTGTCAAAAGTCGGCGCCGGGAAGGATTGGTTGAGTGCATCAAAGGCGGCCTCGCCGGCATAGGTCCCAAAGGCCTTATTATTGAGCCAGGTTGAGAGGTTCAGTGGCACGGATACGGCAGCTTCTGGTGGGAAACGGCGCTGTAACGGCGGAGCGGCAGAAACAGAAGCAGCCGCAAGCAGAACTCTGACGCCGAAGCGTGCCAGACGAGATGACATTGCAATAGGTGCCACCAGAGTACGGTGGACGAAGTAAAGATAGGCCAGATGCAGTCTCGTCCACTCGTCTATATCCCCCTTCTTAAGTGACCCGTAGTAGGTCATCAGCGCTTCAAGTTTATCCATTCATCTTCGGTATACAACCTACAGTCGGGGTACATCCGAATGGTCATGCCTATCGGTGCCGACAAACACGCCAAACCGTAACGTGTGAAGCCGTTCTCGGTGGGGTCGTTGACCACGGTGGAGCGACGTCCCCGACGGCTGTTTCTTATCTATCCGACATCCCTGGACCTACACCTTTGACCGGCGGGGGTCTCCGCTATGAGAACTAGCACCCCGTTCCTGTCGTTCTATAGCTATCTGCCTCTTTTTCCACTTACTGAGACGCCCTGCTATCACGCCCTTATGAAAGCCGTCTGCCCTGCAGTAACGTTGCAGCCAGTGTCAGGTCCGATCCGTCTACGGGTGTCGGCATCGTCCCGTCTTTTGCATCCGCCAAAAAAATGCCCCCGATCAACAAACACTGGTTCTGACAGTGCCACCAGAGTCTCTAAATGCCGTTGTATGCGAATTGTCTAGCCATTATCTCCCCCCCTCCTGATTCGCCGAACGAAGCTGGAGTTTAACGTTAAACTAACAGTATGCGGTATTTTGCGTTCCTGGTGGCACTGGCTACCCTTTTCATCGCTATAGATACGAGTTTTAATAATCCTAACGGCGTCGACATCTGGTGCGGCAAGGCCTACTGAGCCGGAAATGCTTCGTTTAGTCCTGGTGGAGGCTTTGTGGACCCGCCGCTGTCGCCGACACCACTATTCCGTCTGCAGGCCAAGCCACGAATGAGCATCTACCTTGACACAGACATCAACGGCAGCATTATTGTCAACGCTGGGGTGTCCTATAGGCTAGGTGAGCCTATTGCGGTCGAGTACCTTCCATGGTCGTCTCCGTCGCCGTCTCTGGCCTCGCTCAAGAGCAAGCTCCAGCTGAAAGTGCTGGCGGACGGAACGCTACTTACGACAGCCACCATCGACCTGAATTCCACTGACAACGAGATCGCGCTCGACCTCCGCGGCTTGACTGCCCGCTTCGACCCACACAACATCGCGGTCCTGGCAACACTCGCTAATGGGATTGTCTACTCGGCCACGACCACCTTGTACCGTCTGCCCTATCCCGAGGACTATGGAAGCATATCACGGCTCGACAGCTTATACGGCGGTCTATGGGTGTTGCGTGGCAAGCAGGCGGCCTGGGAGCTCATCTTCCCGTACACGTACTACGTGCAGTGGTCGCTGTACTGGGACACCAACGTGACCACGCTGGACGAGTTTGCCTCCATGTGATACAATATGGTCCACATTGTGCCCATGGGCTCGCTAGGCAACTCTCCCTTCCCCTGGGACCAATTCCAGCCGTACCTCGACCGCGCTGCCGAGTTGGGGCTCTTTTTCAGTACGACTTCAGCTGGTCGCCCACCGACGACAGCAGCATGATCGAGCAGGTCACACGCCTACGTACTCATCCTTAGATCCTGCTGTGGTACCAAAGCGATGAGCCTGACGGAAAGGGAAACCCGCTGAACAGCACTCGTCTCGCATGGGACACTCTGAGACTGATCGATCCCTACCACCTGTCCTCGTTGGCTCTCAACTGCGACGACTTTTACTATTCGGACTATGCTGCCGGTGGTGAGATTGTTATTTCTGACGTGTATCCCGTGAGCACCAATACCAGCTGGTCGACCGTATACGAGACGCCCTGTAACGCCACCTATGGCTGCTGTGGCTGTGACAACTGCAATGGTAATTTTGAGGATATCTCGCGCCGCCTCTATGACTTTCGCCATCGCGATGCGCAGCTCGGCTGGCACAAGACGCACTGGATATGGTCATATGTGGGAGTCATGTCAAGATATTTGATTTACATAATCTCCATCTCTATTCCACCCAGCACTGCCAAACCAGACTGATGCACCAATATTCACGCAAACTGTAAACAGAATTCATTCGATACAATAGGCGCACTAACAATGTATAGAGTTACCCTTTCTTTTCATCTCTCAACCTAAAACCACAAGAAGATACATCAGATGCCAATTCTGAAATCAGTAGCTGCCTGTTGGTTCCGGGTAAGATCCATGTTGTCCGGGCCGAACCAATTTGCCCTCAGAGATGCTATCGGGCCTTCTAACTCGGTATACTTGTCGCCCAACGTCAATATCGTCCTCCCATTCCACCGCGACGGTTTCTTTGAGAGGTCAATGTCATCCTTGCCGTACAGCTCGACAATCTGCGGCTGGGTTGCTACGGCAGAGTAGACAACGGCCAGTCCGACAAACTCAGCTGAGCTCACGGGCAAGCCAGCAGCAATAATGGGGTCTGCCAGATATTGTGGGAGCAGGCTGGTGATTGTGGCCGCCGGGGCGACACAGTTGATTGTGATGTCCTCGGCCCGAAGGGAGGAGCGCAGAGAGCGCATCATACCGATAAGCTGACCGAGGTGTTAGCTGTGTGATAATGTGGTTGTTCCTGCAATATGTTCCTTACAGCTACTTTGCATGCACTGTATATGGGGAGGGACTGCTCTGGAGAATAGGCCGTCGCGCTGGATGTAATCACGATGCTACCGGGACAGCCCCGTCGCCGGAAATGGCTGATGGCCAGCTTGGTGAAGTTGGCGACGGCGCGCAGGTTCACGTTCATGACGGCATATTTAGGCTCAAGCAGATCTCCGGTCGTTTCGTCAAAGGTGTCGGCAAAGTAATCCGTCTCTTCGGATATCCCAGCGTTGGAGACAGCAATGTCAACGGTACCAGCATGCTGGAAGGCATCCACAAGACTGGCCCACTTAGAGATGTCGCATTGCCTAAACTCGACGCCCTGCGGCTGTTCACCAGGTGGCGGGTTGAGGTCTAGGTTGAGCACATAAGCACCTTTCTTGGCGAATATGTGTGCGGCGCCGAGGCCGATGCCTGATGAGGCGCCTGTAATGATGACGCGTTTGCCCTTCAAGTTTGGGATGTCATCTAGGGTAATGTTTAGAGACGCCATGATGTAATGTAACCTGGGAATTCGCTGTCCAGAATTTAATGAAGTTGGGGGTAATTGGATAAGCTGGTCAACTTCTGTTTCCCCCAACCTCCTTTTTACTTCAAACACCGTCGTTCACGTACAGACGCGTCGACCTGGGTTTGATGTAAGTGAGCTCAACGCCGGCATCTTGGACCGGAAATTTCCTAAAAAGGAAACACCCGAGATTGACGATGAAAACCATTATTAGTAAGTTGGGCAAATCCTAGAAGGAGTGACGCAATATGGAACTGAGTGAGTAAGATGGTAGTTGTAGAAATATGAATATATCAAGGCTAAGACGGACCATTTTGTTGTAATCCATAAAGCTCTCATATCCCTCAACATTAATATATCCTATGCTACCACGATCCCATAAACTCTTCACAAATCAAAACACAAGATGCCTCCGTCTGCCTTGCCCGACTTCGAAGGGACTCCTGTCTTCATTGGGAAGCAGGCTTCCTGGAAAGAAAAGCCCACGGACGTGGCTGCACCGACAGTCTCTATTCCTCGTCCTGTGCAGACCTTCAGTCCACCCCTGTCACGTTTTATTTCAATGTGCCACCCCCTTGAGAAAGAGATCACGGCCGAAGTCGACAGCTATTTCCTCACCCACTGGGGGTTCAAGACGGA
Organism: Grosmannia serpens; assembly: GCA_029299595.1. Taxonomy (NCBI): domain Eukaryota; kingdom Fungi; phylum Ascomycota; class Sordariomycetes; order Ophiostomatales; family Ophiostomataceae; genus Grosmannia; species Grosmannia serpens. Next base: position 26,006 of record JANSMH010000134.1, read on the forward strand.
CAAGGAGAGAAAGAAGTTTGTTGGTGCTGGCTTCTCCCGTGTCACTTGCCTGTACTTCCCGTTGAGCAAGGACGACCGCATCCACCTTGCCTGCAGGCTCCTGACCATTCTGTTTCTGGTTGACGGTATGTTTTCACAATCGACGTATACGGGATATTTTTGAACTCATCCCGTTGCAGATATTCTAGAGGACATGTCTCTCGAGGACGGCCGTGCCTACAATGACAAACTTATTCCCATTGCTCGCGGGGACGTCCAGCCGGATCGGTCTGTCCCCGTCGAGTGGATCATGTACGACCTGTGGGAGATGATGCGAGCCCAGGATAAAGAGTTGGCGGATGAGGTCCTGGAGCCGACCTTTACCTTTATGCGCGCCCAGACGGACAAGGCGCGATTGTCCATCCGCGGCATGGGCCCATACCTCGTGTACCGTGAGAAGGACGTCGGCAAGGCGTAAGAACTCTTCTTTGGGGAATAGAACGATGCGGAATGAATATGCTGACAGTTTGTGAATAGCCTTCTCTGCTCTCTGATGAGGTACTCTATGGGCCTCCATGTCACCCCCGAAGAGCTGGCGTCAGTCCAACCCATCGAGCAGAATGCCGCCAAGCACCTGTCTGTTCTCAATGATATTATGAGCTGGGACAAAGAGTATGCGGCTGCTCAAACAGGCCATCCTGAGGGGTCGGTGCTCTGTTCAGCTGTTCAGGTCTTGGCGGATGAGACGTCTATCACGTATGACGCTGCCAAGAGGGTCCTCTGGCCCCTATGCCGTGAATGGGAATATGAGCATGATCACCTCGTTGATCTGCGGAAGCAGAACAGCGAGTTTCCCCCAAGTAAGAACTTGCTTCAGTACATCCGGGGACTTGAATACCAGATTAGTGGAAACGAGAAATGGAGTATGACGACACCGCGGTACAATTCTCTCACTACTGCCACCGCCGCGTAGGGTCATTGTATGATTCCTACTAAGGAACACCGCACATTATCAGGTGTTGAACATGAGTTTTTTTTTTTAATTTATTTATCTTTGGATTAGAATGGAAGAGAATAGACTAGGTATCTACTGTTAAAAAATAAGCTTGTGCTTTACCAGATAGCGTGTTGCCAGCCAATGTGCTGAATCCAAGTAGCTTTTGAGTTGTACGAGAAAGATCGGAGTGCATCGGCAGTCATAATCGCAATCATGGTCCACGTCCCCCTGCAAAAGAGTGGAATACAAAACGAACGAAAGGGGGAAACAAGGGAGATACTACATACGGAACATAATGCAACTGAGAGAGGAGCTGTACCAATTGGTAAATTCTCCGAAGTGAACCCTACCGCTAGGGATCCGACTGGCTCGCACTTAGGCACCTTGGTTTATATCGCCAACTCTGACTTGTAACTTATGTCTTTCAATATTCTTTTGTGATATCACATCCCAGGAAAAAATAATGCTTGAGCAACTCACCCGCGCCAGAGAGAATCTCTCTTGGTTCGTGGGGGATTCATCTATCTTGAAAATTTGCGCTGCTTCCTCGGTTCTGGTAAGCGGAGGCTCTATGCCTATGTCTGAAGTTAATATCGTCGCTGAAGAATGATCTTAGATATTTGCGTGTATTTTGACTAAAGGGATCTACAATGTGTATTTCCACAAGCTCGCTTCTTTCCCCGGTCCCCTGTTGGCGAGGTCTAGTTTGGTAAGAGCATATTGCCTGTCCCATAGAGCTGATTCAACGAACTGACTCTGAGATAGATATGGCGGATGTACCATTCTCAAACGGGCCGTTACCACTATGCCATCCAGGACCAGCACCGCAAATACGGTATGTATGCGATGTTTGTACATGCCCAATGAGAGATACTGACCCTTGAAGGGCCCGTTGTACGAGTTTCTCCTAATGAGGTCTCGTTTGCTTCTGTCGAGTCATGGAAGGACATTTATGGTCACCGCGCAAACGGCGCCCCGACACCGATCAAGAGCGAATTTTACGACATTTATGGAGCAGGATTTCAGTCCCTATGTATCGGGAGTGAACGTGATCCTAAGAAACATGGCCAGATGCGTAAAATGCTTTCTGCTGCTTTCTCTACCAGAACCCTAACGGAACAAGAGGGAATCGTGACGAAGGCAGTGGATAAATTCATCGAGTGTCTGGGATCTGATGGCACACAGCCAGAGGGTCTCAATATGACAAAGTGGTACGAAATGGTGGCTTTTGATTCATTGGGCGACATGGCTTTCGGTGAATCTTTCCACAGCCTAGAAGCTGGTAAGTCCCCCATCCTAGTGTCGTTGGTTTCTTGATTTGTCTCTACGACTAGATGGGATACTCACCGTTTGGCATTTTAGGAAAGCCGCACTCATGGTCGGAAATTGTCGTGGATCACCTCTACTTCATTACCCTGATTGACAATCTGCGCCGCCTTCCATGTGTTGCTAGACTGGCACGACTTCTATTTCCTTCGACGTTGGCAGTGCAAAATCAGAATTCACAGTACAGCCGTAGAAAGGTGGAAGAGTATGTTGATCTACGTGGTATATGCATATCTGAAATTCATGTTGACTTAGTAGCAGACGCCTTGCTAAGGAGGTCACCCGCAACGACTTCTTGTCCACCGTCGTCAAGAACTATCACCAAGGCCTTGTGAGCAAGGAGGAGATGGCAGCCCATGTGTCTACGTTGACGTAAGTGTCTGAAGGTTGTATGGACTTTTGGAAAAAAGAATACGAGGTACTAATTGAATGCGGTACATCTAGGATTGCTGGGGGCGAGACTACTGCAACCTTCCTCGCGGCAGCCACCTACTACCTTCTACAGAACCCGGCTTGTCTAGCAAGACTCCAGGACGAAATAAGGGACAGATTTTCCGACTACAAGGACATCAATGCTACCGCAGCTCGTCAGCTTCCCTATCTCCAGGCTGTCATCAATGAAGGGCTGAGGATATATGCTCCAGGGTCCGGAGGCTTCCCTCGAGTGTCCACTGGCATGAAGGTGGGAGACGTATATGTTCCTGCCGGTGTAAGTACATATCTAACAAGATTTTCACACGTAAATATCTCTCTAATGAAATCACCACAGGCCGAAGTTTTTACGCACGCTTGGACGTTGACACACAGCGATGAGTACTTTTCTGATCCGAATACATTCAAACCCGAGCGTTGGCTGGACCCCAATTCCACCGACGTGCGAGAGGCTAGTCAGCCATTCTCCGTTGGACCACGAGGCTGCCTGGGCCAGAAGTGAGTTCGGAGGAAGCTTACAAAAAGAGGCTAAGACTTCTAGGTGACTAACTGTCTATGATTATAGTTTCGCTTACATGGAAATGAACCTGATCCTTGCAAAGATGCTCTGGAAGTATGACCTGGAGCTCGTGGACAAAAAACTGGACTGGGAGGGAACAAGCCATTTGCACGTCATGTGGTGGAAACCTGCATTGATGGTTCGGTTCACGGAGAAGTATACTATTACCGACTAGGTGCTGTTTGTATGTACTCTGTCCATCACCGGCTACATTGAATGTTGACCGGATGCCATCATCATGTAGAAACCCATCCTACAGTCACGAGTTCTTTGTATAGGCCTGTCTCGAAAAAGAACCCATGAATTCACGAGTGGCACATGTATCATGGGGCATGAATAACAAGGCCTTGGTGGCAGTGGAAAGAATTTCTTGAAGCCAACTCACTGTGCGATGTATCATATCGGAACTTTCCCTAAATGGCTGATTGCGATGTCCATCTTTGTCATCAATTGAGCCGCTCCCTTACTATCACATCCGTACACAAGCTTTTTAATATACCATACATTTCGAGGAGTTTTGCACCAGCCTAATAATTTCCATTATTGAACAATTGGTAGCTTGGTGTCAGCACCTGCCGAGAAGGATGGCTGTCGACGCATCCAACCAGAGCGAGTCGCACGATTCTACCAGGTTCAACAACGTTGATGCTGCGTCCGAGGAGAAACCAATTGAGGAAGGGGTGATGGCACTGACGCCAAACCACGAGGATGTATTGAAAGATCAAATCACCGGTCCTGTAACCTGGCAGGGCTCCGTCCGCTTTCTATTGAGTTGCACCAGCACCATCGATGGACTTGTGCTGGGATCGAACGCCGTTGCGGCCATAATAGGAGGTGCAGCAACCCCCTTTGCAATGGTAAAGTGATAGGGGTACTGATTAATATTTGGATGACATAGACTAACATATAAGGCAGCTTCTATTGGGAAACATGGGACAGTCCTTTCGCGGCTTTTTCATGGGGCACACGACGCCTGACAAGTTTAGCGATGAAGTCGCTAACATCAGTCTTCTCTACGTCTACCTGGCAATCGTGGAGTTTTCTGCCATATACTTTGCGACGGTTGGTTTCACCATGGCGGGAGACCGAATTGCTCAACGCGTCCGGGAGAAATATTTGGCTGCTGTCCTGCGTCAAAATATTGCCTACTTTGACGGTCTTGCCATCGGCGAAGTCAACACGCGTTTGACAACGGACATCAATACCATCCAGGATGCCATCACAGGAAAAGCGTCGGCTACACTCTCGGCTATAGCAACATTCGTGTCGGCCTTGGTTATCAGCTTCATCAAAAGCTGGGTATTGACTCTGGTGCTGTTTCCAGCTCAGGTGTTGGTGGTCACATCCATGAGTGTTGGGGCATCCTTCATGGTCAAGTACACGGTGCGATCGCTTGGGGCGTATGCTTTGGGAGCCAGCATAGCAGAGGAAACTATTCGATCTGTCCGTACGGTCACAGCGTTTGGGATGCAACAGCCCTTGGTGGGCCGCTACGAAGAGCACGTGGCCAAGGCCCGCGAGGCTGGCACCAAAAGTGGTCTTGCGTTGGCTTGCATGATTGCAGCATTGAACGGCATCATATTCTGGAGCTATGGATTGGTCTTTTGGCAGGGCTCTCACTTTCTCGTACAGGGAAGGGTGTCGCTTTCTGCCATCCTCACCATTCTGTTCGCAAATCTCACCGGAGCATTTGCATTGGGTAACATAAGCCCTCATACTCAAGCATTCGTGAATGGAATCGCGGCAACCGACAAGATTTCTCAGACATGTTGTCGTCACTCGCCTATCGACCCTAGTTTGTCCACAGGAAGCAATAAAGAACCAGTAGTAGGGGCCATTGAGCTACGAAATGTTAGCCATGTATACCCATTACGCCCGGAAGCTCCGGTATTGAAAGATTTCAGCCATTACTTCCCCCCAGGCAAGATGACTGCCATTGTGGGCCCTTCTGGCTGCGGTAAAAGTACCATTGTGAGTCTCTTACAGAGATTCTATAACCCAGTGAGTGGCAAGATATGTATGTATCCATTCCCTAAAGGAGCACAACGTTTTTGGGAGCACTTGGACTAATCGGCGACAAGTTCTGGATGGTGGCGATATTTCTACACTGGACGTCTCATGGCTAAGACAGCAAATTGGCCTTGTTGAGCAAGATCCCACTCTCTTTTCAACTTCCGTTTATGAAAACATTCGTTTTGGCCTTATCGGATCGGCTCATGAGAACCTCGATGACGCTGCAACACAGAAGTTGGTGGAAGATGCAGCAAGACTTGCCGACGCCTACGACTTTATCATGGCTTTGCCCGAGGGGTTTTCAACAAACGTGGGAGACTCTGGATCTCTCATATCTGGTGGCCAGAAGCAAAGAATTGCTATTGCAAGAGCCGTCATAGGCGATCCGAGGATATTGCTTTTAGACGAGGCAACCTCCGCGCTAGATGCAAATGCGGAGCGTCGCGTTCAAAGAGCTCTAGAGAATGCATCTACAGGACGAACGACGATTTCGATTGCCCACAGGTAAGAACACAATCATCAAAATACTGCAATATTAGAAGAGGTCGAATCTAATGTCGAACAGACTGTCGACCATCACTCGAGCAGATAACATTCTTGTCATGTCCGAGGGCCGCATCGTTGAACAAGGCTCACACACAACCCTCATGGAGTACGACGGCATCTATTCCAAACTGATCCAACATCAGAGTGTTCAAGACCCAGGAAGGAACAGAACCGAAGTTGATGTTCCACTACAAGAAGGAGTGGACAAGGATGTGTCTCCCAGGCACTCCGAATTGATCAAACAGTCTACTGGGTCTACCGCCAAAATACTTGAAGAAAAGACTACTGCGAGTTCTATCTGGAGCTTGGCTCTCTTTGTTTTCGGTCTCAACCCTAAGGGCCGGACGTTGATTCTTCTGGGCGCCTTGTTTTCCATCGTTGCCGGAGCGAGTCATCCAGCGTATGTTGGGACCAGCACCACTCCCGAATCCTTACCCAAGATGAGATGCTGACACTGGGTGTAGACAATCCGTTTTCCTCGCCAAGATCATCGCCGCCCTGTCTCAAAATCCATCCGAGCATAAAAATGTGCGTGAAGAGGTCGATTTTTGGAGTTGGATGTACTTCATGATTGGCTTCACCACCATTGGCGGGTGGCTAGGGCAAGGCGTTTGTTTAGCGTATTACTCGCAACGACTTACACACATTGCTCGTGTCAAGGGGCTTGATACAGTACTGCACCACGACATTGGCACATTTTCCCGCAACGACCACTCTACTGCCGCTCTCACCAGCATTCTCTCGACAAGCGCCTCCAGTCTCCAGGGCCTATCAGGTGCAGTTCTCGGGACACTCCTTGTAGTCCTGACGGTTCTGGTTGCAGGATTCGCCCTCTCGACAGCCATCGGATGGAAGCTTGCTCTTGTCTGCGCGACGACAACCCCAATCCAGATTGCATGTGGTATCATTCGCTTGAAATGTGTCGCCATGCTCGAGGGCCACTCTCGCCAGGTCTACGAATCGTCTGCCATCTATGCCTGCGAGTATGGTTCCAACATCCGCACTGTTGCAGCACTTACGTTGGAAAGAACCATACAAAAGACCTACCATCGACTTCTTGAAATGCAGCGGAAGAAATCTCTGCTATTGGTCAGCCAATCTTCGCTACTTTATGCAGCGTCGCAGTCGTTGAACTTCTTGTGTGTCTCGTTGACATTTTGGTATGGTAGTCGGCTAGTGACAACGGAAAGGTACACCATGTTCCAGTTCTTCGTCTGCTACACAGCCATCATAGCTGGATCCTTCTCAGCGGGAGCCATCTTCTCGTTTGCACCGGATATCGGGAAGGCGAGGGACTCGGCTGAGCGTATGCAGGCTCTGTTCTGTGAACCGGTCAACATTGATGTACGAGAAGACGGAGGGTCCTCGTTTGACAATACAGATGGGGCAATCGAGCTTAAAAATGTGTCTTTCCGGTACCCCAATCGTCCCGAACACATGGTACTCGACGATATTAATATTACAATCCTATCTGGTAAGTATGTCGCCTTGGTCGGATCCAGCGGCAGCGGCAAAAGCACAATTATATCGCTTCTTGAGCGTTTCTTCGACCCGGACGATGGCCAGGTGTTTTTTGGATCTCAGAACATCAAGGATTGGAACTTGAGAAACTATCGCCGACAGCTAGCTCTTGTGAGTCAATCGGCGACTCTTTTTGACGGCACGATACGCGACAACATTATCTTTGGCGTGGAGGACGAGAGCCTTAGCGAAGAGGCCGTTATGCAAGCCTGCAAAGATGCCAATATTTTGGATTTCATATCTTCTCTTCCGTCAGTTTCATTTTCATTTTTTTTTTATGTTTCTGTTCGTTATTTCACAGCACATTAGAATTCTATCGAAATCAAGCTGACCGCCTGCCGCTTTCTCTCCAGAGACGGGCTAAATACAATGGTCGGGGCTCGAGGTGCAATGTTATCTGGTGGACAAAAGCAAAGAATCACCATTGCACGAGCATTGATTCGGAACCCCCGAGTTCTACTTCTCGACGAGGCAACTTCGGCCCTAGATTCCGAGTCTGAGAAGGTTGTCCAAGAAGCCTTAGATGCGGCGGCTAGTGGTAGAACAACCATCGCTGTAGCGCACAGAATCAGTACGGTTGAGCACGCGGACTGGATTTATGGTAAGCCATGTCTTCGATTCTTTCTTTCTTGGCTAGACTGACTTTTTTGTAGTTCTCGAGAGTGGCCGGATATGTGAGCAAGGTACACACAAAGAACTGATCAAAGCTGGACAAAAATACAACGAGCTGGCACGGCTTCAAACCTTTGACACAGCCCCATAATCTCGAGTTCGCTGGCATGTCGATTTGGGTGCATCAGTAAAGCCTGGGATCTTGTCTTTCACACTTTCATAGAGAGGGAAAAAAGATTGAGGGGGTGATGATTATAATTGTATAATGTTGTTAGTTGCGTTTTGTGATCACACAAGGCGTGCAATAGGCGTCTTGTATGAATGCTAATTGTGGTGTTTCTTCATGAAATTATCCATCTTCTCGATACTCAATTTTAATCCCGAGTGTCATCAACGGCGCTTGAAGAGAAGCAGCGCAGTTGATGTACTTCCCCGAATTGTGCCTTTTGCCTCGGACCCAGCTGCCTCACGGAGCTGCGAAATTGTTCTCTTGACGCAGTCGTTGGGTCCATAAGCGAGCTTCGGGTTTGCCTCTCGCCACCGTGTAACAGTACTGGAGGTGTCATAACCTCTCTCCAACGTTTCCAATGATATAACCAGAGAGCCTCCATAGAATTCACCACCATCAGATAAAACACCATCTCGGTCCCATTCATGGCGCACATATTCAACTTCCTTGAAAGCAGGGTGTGGTTGGCTGAGTTGCCAAGGGAGTGTCAAATCATGGTAGAGTGTGCGGGAGAGGATGTTGCGCGCAACTTCGAAGCGAGCGAGCTCATCGCACTCCAATCGGCGCATGATACGGTTCAGCTCCGCTGCATTCTCGGACAAAGGATCTGTAGATGTTATTCTGCATTAACACAGCCGCTTCTGATCAATGTCTGGCCATCTGGGTCACTCACGCGCATAAAAGCAACCTGTCGTCCACAGAGCGACCGTGCCACCAGGCCTGAGGAGCTGGGCAGCTTGGTCCCAGAATTCTGACATGTCAAACCAGTGGGCCTAGTGGAGAAAGTTAATACAAGGTAAAAGACCTTGGCAATGGAAAGCACTCACGGCTGTCGCTGCTGTAATGAGATCGATATCGCCAAGGGGCACGTCATCGAGGCTTGATATCTTCTCAACGGAAGAGACGTGATACTTGATTGGTTTATTGGCCTGTGTCGTGCCACCGACCCTCCGGGCCGTCTCAATCATATTTTCACTGGGGTCGATACCGATTACCTGGTCGAAGAAACGTCCAATTTCGCGTGTCGCTCTCCCAGGACCACACCCAACATCGACAACAATGCCACGCAGTCCAGCATTATCGTGGTACTTCAGTATGTCTCGGTACAGTTCCTGTGCGTAGGCAGGGCGACCTTTGTTGTATTCACTAGCCTGGTTGCCCTTGTAGGATCGGAACGTAGGGTCTGATCCATTGGCAACCTCCACGACAAATTCTGTAGTCATTTTCCTTTTCGTAAGGCAATACGACTTTCTTGGTCGCTGAATTTAGTAGATGGTTGCTACCACTTTCAATAGACAGCGACGCCGCGTTTGTTGGTTGCTGCTCCCATGCATCAACCAAAGACCCTCGGCATTGGACAGATTAGGGAGACTCCGCACCTGAGAAAAATCGGATCATACTACTCCATACCAGCAGACGGATTCTTCACATATGATCAACTGTACGATGATCTTGACGCCCACTATGCTCATGTCGTGGACACGGGAACTCAACCACCTTCAATCGCAACAATGACGGCCAATTCTCTGGCTGGGCTTCGTGACGCTGACGCCGAGAATGGCGAAAGGCCACTCAGAACAAGCGTTCTCGACCTATTTGATCAGAATGCACAAGCCAATCCACACACCGTCGCGGCGGAGTTTCGTGCACGAAGCATGTCATACGGCGAATTATACGATGCCTCTGTACGAGTGGCTTTGGAGCTACACAAGCGAGGCTTCCGGCCCCGCGATCGTATCCCTCTGGTAACAAATATGAGTTTGGAGATGCTCGCCGCGGTGCTGGGAATTCTACGCTTGGGGGCAGCCTATTGTCCCATCGATGTCAATGCCTGGAGTTCCACACGGATTATATCGACTCTGGAATCGATTGGATCGCATCTAGTCTTTAGCACCGTGGATGCCACCCTACCGGGATATGAGATCGTTCGCGTTCCCGATATTCTAAGCCAGGAACATCTCAGAGTCGGCGATGAACCGGTGAGCCTATTCAGTGATATTCGACAAGGTCTGAAGTATTGTGATCTGATCTACATCCTTTTCACATCGGGGACCACCGGAAAACCAAAGGGCGTGATGGTTCCCCATGGCAGCGCAGCACATCTGGTGCAGCAGGATATTCCCGGTGCTATGAAAGGAAGACCCGGCGAGAAGGTGTTACTTTTTTTCTCGGTCGCATTTGACGGTGCGTTGCGACAACCACTTTAAATTTCCCATTGCTGTGATCGATACCATCGCTATTATCTTAAGGGCATTTTACTGACGACATGGGACAAACAGGATGTGCAGGGGTCATCTTCTGTACGATCTGCCACGGTGGAACTCTTGCATTGACCCAACCATCGGAAGTAATCAATGTCGCTTCATCTTGCAGCACGCTGATAGTCACGCCATCCATGCTAGCCAGCCTGGATCCCACGCCGGAATTCGATAAAGTACACAGCATCTACATGGGGGGAGAGGCCCCAACCGAGACCCTGGTCAGACTCTGGACGACAAAGTCGAGGAAGCTCTACAATTGCTATGGACCTACCGAATGCACCACGGCAGTGTCTACAATCGAGATGTCTCCCGGTGCCCCGATTGTTCTGGGTCACTTGATCTCTGAGGTAGAGATAATTCTGCTTGACGAGAACCTCGAGGCCGAAGTTGAGCAGGGAGAGATCTGCATCCGTGGACCGTGTCTTGCTATCGGGTACCTCAACAACGAGCCTTTGACGCAGCAGAAGTTTTTCGTCAGGGATGGAATCCGCCATTATCGAACTGGTGACCTCGCTCGACGTGGCAAGGATGGGCTGCATTTCATGGCTCGTGTTGATCGCGTGGTAAAGAACCGCGGGTTTCTGATCAACCTGGAAGCAGAGGTGGAACCGGCCCTACGAAGCTTCCCAGGTGTCCACCAAGCGGCAGCCTTCATGTTTGAGAAAAAGCTCGTTGGGTTTTTAACTCCAGACCATATACCCGTGGGGGTACTTCGCAAGCATCTGATCAAGAGGTGCGACGCGTTCATTGTGCCAGATCTTCTCTTTACAACCAACGAGTTTCCCCTGACGTCCAATGGCAAAGTCGACTTGAAGAATTTGCAAGTCTTGGCCAAGGCTCGAATGAAGGATCAGCTGGAGCATTGGAAGTCGTCCGACGTCGAGTCATCTGCGGCGTTGGATGCTGTACTGGAGGCTTTTGCCTCGGTATTCGACAGTCCAGTTGGCGAGATACCCCCGTCGGCGTCTTTTAGCGAGCTGGGCGGCCACTCGCTTACCGCGGTCAAGTTGCAATCTCGTCTCCGCCGCGATGGACTAAATATAGATTTTTCCAAGATCTTTGATCTTGATACACCTGTGGCAATCTCTCGATCCCTGTCTACGATTATTACCCCGGAAATGGACTCGGTCGTGGCTGAAGAACATCTCACCGCGCCGCTTACACCTCACCAACTGGAGATGCTGAGTGAGACCAAGGAGGACCCTTCGAGGAACTACAACTTTTATGGTCTGACAAGAAGCAATGTCAACGGCACCATCATGGCCGATCAATTACACGAGGTGTGGGAAACATTGTTCTATCGTCACGACATATATAGATCGACATTTGACCTGGACGCCAAAACTCAAACAGTACATGCAAAGCCTGACTTCATTTGGAAAAGCTTTGAAGTCCTGGACGAAACAGATATGGAGGCAGTGTCTAGGCGCGAGAGGGAGTCCTTGTGGACTATGCTTCGTTCTCGAGAACCCTCTCTGCCTATCCTGAAACCCATTTTTTGGATAATCGATGCTCCCGGCCACGCAATGCAAATGAATTGGGCTGCTCACCATGTTTACACTGACGCATGGTCATTTGGAATTGTCTTAGATGAGATGGAAACCATCATCAACGGACAGTCTTCTACACTCTCTCCAGCCCCAAGCTACACCGGAATAGCCCAGCATCTCTCCCAGGAATATGATCGTCAACATGACGCCATCGACTCTTTCTGGAGTGACTATACGACAATATGGTCCAAGTTGCGGCATATTCAACTACCGCCTCCTTCAAATCCAAGCACTAAACCGTGGGATACGTGGGGGAGCGACGCCCATGTACGAAAATCCCTATTGGATTCCTTTTCTACCGAAAATCGCGTTTCTTCCGCCGCCGTGATATATACCGCCTGGGCACTCACACTAGTTCAATACACTGGTTCCAATACTGTGGGGATGAAGATCAGTGTTTCTGGGCGCAATATTGGCCATCCATCGGTTGAGAATGTGGTCGGTTCTCTCAACGGACGTTGCCCACTGCTGCTGCAAATAAAGGATGACTGGACTATCCCGGAGGCAATGACATCGTTGCAAAGGACATTCCTTCGCGTTAACGATTATCAGTGGACGTACCCGGACATGAAGAGGCATGTTCCAAAGAACTCTGGAGACGATACTTACTGGTTTGATTCACAGGTCGTTGTCTTGCTGGACATGCCTGTCAATTCTGGGCTCTGGGATATACATGAGGTTCAGAAACCCACTGCTCCCATCTGGCTTGGTCTAATCCAGAGAGCGGACGTATTGAACATTCGTTTGAGATACGATGGTGGTAGATACAGTCGGGATGGTGTGCAGGAAATGGGTAAGACTTTCATGGATATACTGGGACAGCTGGTTAAAGCTGATCGAGGCACACGCATCAACGAGGTGAATGGTGGGCTGTCTTGCTGAAACTAAAATGGTCGCATTACTGAACGAACATGTGCTTTTCTACACATTATTAGTGAATTACGAATATATTATCACGCCTTTTGAACAGAAAGTGAGAATTGAATGAACTATTTGAAGAAAAGAAAAACAAACGCCTAAAATTCAACCCATGCCCTGTGAGATACCGCTTGTCGGGCCCGGATATTGGCACAGGGTTCCGTGTTCCGGGTTCCGGGTATCGTTTTAACATGTCACTTCCGAGCATTTAGCTACCGGCATTGCCTCAACTAGGCTTAGTCGCCGGTGTGTAGATATTAATAATACTAAAAATGGAGCCCTGAAGAGCTGTATGGATTCTAGGGCCATTATGACTACATGTAGTAATAAAGGTTTGAATACCAACCATCTCACTCCAGTGAGATCTAATGCCAAGTAACCGACAACAAAATGGAAGGTCCTCTGCATTTGCTGGCTGAATGGCCAATGACAACAGCAACTGCTGCTTTTGGATTCTACATTGTTATTCTTGCAATCTACCGACTGTACTTCCACCCTCTGGCTAAGTTTCCAGGACCAAAGATTGCCGCACTGACACTGTGGTACGAGTTTTATTACGATGGCCTCAAACGGGGGCGGTACACCTTTGAAATTGGGAAAATGCACGAGAAGTACGGCCCGATTGTCAGGATCAGCCCTGATGAGCTCCATGTCAACGAGCCCTCCTTCATCAATGACCTCTATGCCGGTGGAGGCAAGAGGCGAGACAAATACGCCTACTTCAGTGCTCAATTCGGTATCCCAGACAGTGTCTTCGGTACACCCGGGCACGATCTTCACCGTCTCAGGCGTGGCTCTCTTAATCGCTTCTTCTCCAAGGCGTCTGTCACCAAACTCGAGCCCATTATCCACAACGCCATCGAGAAGCTTATTTCTCAGCTCCAGGCGCACACGGGCTCGGAAAACCCCGTGGCCATGACCATGGCTTTTAGCTGCATGACGACAGATGTTGTTACCGAGTACGCCTTTGACAAGAGCTATGATTTCCTGGGGTCGCCAACATTTGAGCCAAATTTCCACCGAGCCATCATCGCTGGTACCGACATGGGCCCATGGTTTAAGCAATTCCCGTGGCTCATTACATTGATGAACCAGCTTCCCCAGTCAATTGTCACTTGGATTAATCCAGAAGCGGCTGTCTATGTCCAATTCCAAGAGGATATCCGGCGCCAGATTCGACAGCTCCAACTTAGTGTGGCTGAAGACAAAGTTGATCGTGGAACTGGTAGGACAATATTTCATGAGCTTCTTACGGGTGATTTACCTGAGCGAGAGAAACGACTGGAGCGGCTTTGGCAGGAGGGCCAAATTGTCATTGGTGCTGGGACTGAAACAACTGCCTGGTCTCTTTCAGCAATGCTGTTCTATGTCCTAAACGACCCAAGGATTCTGAGAAATCTACAAAATGAACTTTTTGCGGCCATCCCAGACCCCAAAGAGAGAGTCCCCTGCAGCGACTTAGAACAACTGCCATACCTTAGTGCTGTTATCTGCGAGGGACTCCGGCTCTCCTATGGAGTCAGCACACGTCTCCAGAGAATCAACCCCGATGGTCCCTTTTTCGTCAAGACTGATGCAGACTCGAGCAAAACGGGAAACGGTGGCGTGCGTGTGGTTGAGATACCAGCCGGAACACCTGTTGGAATGACGGCTGCACTTATTCACAACCACCCGGATCTCTTTCCGAACCCCGACGACTTCTGTCCAGAACGATGGCTTTATAGCAATGGTCAACGTCATCATAATCTTGACAAATATCTCTTGTCTTTCTCACGTGGTAGTCGGCAGTGCATTGGTATCAAGTAAGTCAATCAATAAGGCCTGATCAGACACAATCTTACTGACATGCAAATTAGTCTTGCGTATGCTGAGCTCTATTTAGCATTTGGCTTGCTTATTCGTCGCATGGGCTCAAGCCTCCGTCTTTTCAACACGACCAAGGACGATGTTGAGATTCACTACGATCGATTTGTTCCAACACCAAAGGATGGGACAAAGGGAATCCGCATTACTGTCCTCCCTGGTTCGGAGTCCTTCATGTAGATGTTTCCATTTTACAAAGAAAAGTCTTATCCGCGTGTAGATACATGAATGAACATCGTCTGAGACTGCATATACACAATAAAATTTCAACGAATCTCACGAGTTCGGGTAGATTCTAACCACTGCGGATATCATACCAATATACCTCTATCCAACATATTGAAGCCCTCTCGGTATTCATGTCGTAAGAGGCATTACCTCTCGGAAATTTCCTATTCGGGTAGCAATCGTACGTCAGCTGTCACATTTTGGAACGAGACGGATGATTACGATAAAAGCACCATGGAGTGCAAGCATGTAAGAAACAATGTTATATCTAGCGGGAATCAATCCAATTCATGAGGTACTAGTACACCTATCATTATTTGATTTGCATCCCATCTGGACCATATTTTCTTCCCTGATAATTACTTAAAATGGCACCTCATGCGGAGCACGATGACAACTGTGTTGCTGAACAATTGGCCGCGGGAGGTGAAGATGCCGGGCTTAACACAATCTCAATCACGAAGATTATGAATTGCGATGCCGAGGCGAGTGCCGAACTTTTCCGTGTCTGCAAAGATTTAGGCTTCTTCTATCTCGACGTGCGGGACCACCCATCTCGAGAAGTCGCCAAGCAAATCGACTTAGTCACGTCTGCTGCCCATCAATTCTACAACCTGCCACAAGAGGAAAAGTCTACTTGGGAAGTTAACAAAGATCATGTGTCCGGAGAAGAAATTGTAGGCGGGTATGACATTGCCACTCCAGTATGATGATAGTGACAGATTCTGATATCCATTCCAGTTACAAGCCTGCTGGCATCCAGAGTGGCTCAGTTGCTGGTAAAGTTGATGGATTCGAAGGATTCTTGGTCAGTGATCATTCATTGCTATCTGAATGTTTATTTTCTTTTCCATTATTCATGTCACATTTCTCCTCATACAAGGAAAGAAATATGTTAAACTTGATCAACTAATATTCATCTCTTCTACCGTAGATTTTTGAGCATGCCCTTCGAAATGCCGCCCGAGACAAGCCTGTCAACCTGCCCAAGGCCTTTCAAGAGAGACGTGAGCTATTCGAAGCCACTAACAAAAGTCTCGGCGATATTGGAAGGGTTCTCCTTGACAGTCTATCTCGGTCTCTCGAACTTGATGCCAAGGATAACCTCGCCCGACACCATCACCAGGACCATGCCTCTCCTACTGCCCTGGGATTGCTGAAATACCTGCCTTACAATCCGGCTGCAGAAGAGGTTGGCCATGTATCGCACACCGATATTGGGAGTCTCTCTATGGTCTTCTCTGAAGTCGGTGGACTCCAAGTCTACCACCCGGAAAGGAAGGCATGGATGTTTATTCCACCAAAGCCCGGCCATACTGTGTGCAATATTGGAGATTCGGTTGAGTTCCTGTCTAACAGGGCCCTCCGATCATCGCTCCACCGTGTCATTCCGCACCCTGCTGAGAAGGGGAAGTCCAAGATGACGGTCGTCTACCTTATGAGGCCGGACACAGACACGGTTTTTATAGACCGTGAGGGAAAGAAGTGGCGTAGTGTCGATTGGCACAACATGAAGAACAGGCTATTTACTGAAGATTTGGACTCCCAGGCCAGCAACCTTGTTTTGACTGGACGCTTAGGTCTGGACGATCTCTGGGACGGGAAGGAGGTTTAATCCCATATGGTTTTTGTGTATCTATTCTAGACTCTTTAATCGTCTCCATGGGCCGTTGTGCTTCTTTTGCATCCGACTAAATTCAACTCCATGGTTGTTACGGGTTAGCCCGATTCGGCATGTATTGCTCGGCATACTCCGGACTTGTCCGTTTATAGTAAAATGTGTGCGAGAAGCACACTGAAACTTGAAGATGTGTACTCCGTAAGCGCGCAAAAAATGGTTATTGGTATAAAGCTGCATCCACACTGTCAATTGGGTTTAACTTGCATTGGTAGCAGATTCAGGCTATGTTGCCCACTATGGATTATTATCTTTCACTCCCAGGGCCAAATTTAATCCCAACTGCAAGCATCACCTCGCTGCTTGCCCTCTTGGCCATATGGCTTTTCACCAGGAAAGAAGCGACGCTGGATGCTCCACTTCTTACAAATGATTCTGGTGATATGCTGGACATTATGAAGAAGGGCTATGACGAGGTATGCCACTTCATACAATCCTTAAACCCGTCCAAATCGCAGCAAACCTCGTGAATGCAGCATTATCTAACGAGTCCCCGCATAAGTACCGTGATCGTTTATTCAAAATTCCTACATCTAATAAGCCAATGGTTATCGTACCAAGTCACCTTCTTGATGACTTGAAAAGCTTTCCCGAGGAGGCCATCAGCTTCCGCCACGAGATGTACGATCGCTACCTTGGTCAATACACCTCGCTGGCATCTAATAGTTCTGCCATGATTCACTCAGTCAAATTTGATCTGACTAAAGGCATCGGTAATCTCATTCCCGTTATACAAGAGGAGGTTGAGTACGCTTTAAAAGACTTCATGTCTACGCACGCATCGGACCCGGAAGGATGGGTCAGAGCACCTATTTACGGCATGTCCACACGCACCATAGCCCTGGTCTCTGGCCGGGTCTTTGTAGGCTTGCCACTATCGCGGAATGAGGAGTGGTAAGTTCCCTTCACACCCGACTACCTCTCTCATCATAGGATTCGTCCTAATAGAATACAGGATTCAGATGGCCATCAACTCAACGATAGACTCATTTGTTGGCGCAGCCATGATGTGGGAGTATCCCTCGTGGTCTTGGCCAATTATGCAGTGGATTGTACCTCAAACCAAGAGAGTTCGCTACTATCGACGCAGAGTGGGCGAGATGCTGAACCCGATCATCACATCCCGACTGCAGGCGGGCTCGGATGCCAAGAAACCAGCTGACATGATTCAATGGCTCATTGAAAACTCGAATGGCCGTGGCGGGGACCTGCAATTCCAAGCCAATGAGCATATCGTCATGAATGTCGCAGCAATCCACACGACGGGAGGACAACTGGCCCACACCATCTTCGACCTAGCACGACGCCCAGAATATATTTATATTCTACGTGAAGAGATTGACAATGTCCTTTCAGATGAAGGGCCCATAACTAAACAGGATCTTTTCCGGCTCAAGAAGATGGACAGCTTCCTTCGCGAAGTGCAGCGGATAAGCCCCCCATCCATGGTTTCGGTCAATCGCAAGGCACTCAAGTCCCTTACGCTGCCCAATGGTCTGGTGATTCCGAAGGGTACATCACTCGCCGCCTCGCCTGCATGTGTGAGCAGGGATTCCTTGATCTGGGATAACCCAGATGAATTTGATGGACTCAGGTTCTACAAATTGAGAGAGGCCGAAGGAGAGGAAAAGTATCAATTTGCTACTGTCAACGAAGATGCGTTGAGCTTTGGTGAGTAACCAATACTGTCCCCATATTTATTGGCCTGAATCTAACCATGTATTTACTTGTTCTTGGCTAGGTCATGGCCGGCACGCCTGTCCTGGACGCTTCTTCGCCTCTGCGGAACTCAAGGTTGTCTTAGTTCACATTCTTCGAGAGTACGATATTAAGTTGTGTGATGACTACAGCAACGATCGGGCTCTTAATCGCTTTGTCGAGGTCATGGCTGCCCAAGATCACACTTATGAGCTTTGTTTTCGCAAAAGAAACTTAGCTTGAATGCATTTTAGGACTGCCCGATTAGCGTGTCAGGCATAGCGCCAATAGACATATTCCTAGTTTAAATGAACTTCCACTTTGGCCCTTAGTCTGGTAGCTTACGTGCCCCGATCGCAGAACCTTGCAGTGACTACCGGTTAACTCAAGGCTTTCATCATTGGTGGAGAGCTCTGGTCCCTTGTTCATAAGTTTCTCCCGTCTTTAATCTTGGTTATAGCTCTTCAAGCTATGTCTTATCTACAGAGTCTGGCCTATCCTGCGAGCAAGTGCATATCCGTAGCAATAGTCCCTAATTGTCACTCTCTGCGTGTCCTTGTCCATTCTTTATCTTCTCACTGCGTGTAATAGCCTGTAGCCCCCGGGTAATGTCCTTGATAATATCTTCTACGTCTTCTGTTCCCACAGAAAGACGGATGAGATCCTATCACCACGCAATCGATTTAGTGTTATCTAAAAATGAAGTACTCATGCGAGGTTGCATGGTATTAAGAGATACTCACTTCGGTGATCCCTGCATTTGTCCGATCTTCCTCGGTCATGATGGCGTGCGTCGAGCTCCAAGGATGTGTCGCCATGGTTTTGCAGTCTCCAACGCTATAGTTCCCGACCTCGTGTTAGTGTAATGTAATCTGTAACTGTGGGCTGCCACCATGAGAATGCGCGTACTTTGTCATATTTGAAACAAGGCGGAGAGCATCAACAAACGCCTTAGTGCCCATCGTGCCACCCTTCACTCCAAAGGACAACACACCCCCGTACCCACGACGAAGATACTTCTTTCCTCTATCATGGTACTTGTCCGTCGGCAATCCTAAGTTGTCGTGGCGAAAAAGAGTCAGCTATCTTGTTCTTCGCTGCCACCCAGCACTTCAACTCTAGACATGATACATGGAAAAGAGGGGTCCCGAACTCGGGGCTTGGATATCTACTCACCAGGATAACTGATCCAATTGGTCTGTGGGTGTTTGGAAAGAAATGTGGCAATCTTCAACGCGTTGGAGGCTATCCGATCACAACGGAGGCTCAGGGTTTCCATGCCGAGGAGAATCTGTTGTGCAGCGAAGGGGTTCAACACGCTCCCTACCTCCATAACAACTTCGAGCCGCAGGGCCATGGCAAAGGCCACTCGGCCAAAATTAGCTGCAAATGAAAATGGCATGGGTCCATCGCTGAGCTGGGTGAGATGCGGGAACCGATCCCCGGCTTTGTTCCAATCGAAGCATCCCAAGTCTACAATGACGCCTCCGACGGTTGTGCCGTGGCCGCCCAACCACTTGGTTGCAGAATGGACGACAATGTCGGCACCGAAAGAGATCACGGGGCACCAAAACCCCCCTGCTCCAAAGGTGTTGTCAACCTATACAATGCATGGCGTGAGAAAACAAAACCAAGAAAGGGAGGATATGAGAGCGAAAGATCCATGTGCCTTCCATATTAAGGGAGGGGGGGGGGGGGGGGCGGACATACCATAAGGGGAACCGAGTACTCATGTGCGATATCGGCAATTGCCTGGAGATCCGGGATACTGACACGTGGGTTGCCCACTGTCTCTACAAAGACCAGCTTCGTCCGATCGTCAATGAGCGGCCGGTAGTCCTCAGCGTTGTCACTAGTCACCCATTTGACAGTCACCCCAATACGAGGTAGAAGCGTCTTGAACATGCTGTAGCTACCACCGTAGAGAGCGGTTGATGCAACGATGTTATCCCCAGTATGAGCTAGACACAAGATTGCTTGAAAGACTGCCGACTGGCCAGAAGCACATGCTACCGCGGCGGTTCCGCCTTCCAAAGCAGCGACTCTCTTCTCAAACACTTCTACTGTAGGCTGTCGGGTTTCCAAGCGTGGTTAGCGCCGCAAGTGACAATCATGTCCCATTCATCTTTACTTGGGTAATGATGATATGGGTTTTGAGGCTAGCGAAATCTTCGGCCATAGACATACATTTGCTATCCGAGAGTAGACGTATCCCGCCTCCTCATTGCTACACACACGCCGGGCATGTTCGCTGTCGGTGAAGACATATGACTGCACAACCAGATCTATTAGCCTTCGGGTCTAATCCCACGTAAATGGACACTTATGAAGCCGCCTTACTGCTGTCGCGTAAATAGGCACAGCCCTTGCTTTTGTGGCGGGGTCAGGCTTTGCACCTGCGTGGATCTGTCGAGTATCAAACGCCCGCTCGGCTTCTAAGTCAACATCCACCCTGAAGGGAGCAAACGCGTCTACCATTGTGAAAGGGGGTTTATTGATGGTACACTCAAGGCAAACAGATACCGATGCGTAATTGGAATTCGGATACCAATCGAATTCTACGTCAGCGATACTTCTACTTAATAGCCTCGCATCATTCCAAGGCTCTCACGTTCACATGTGGAAATTGGCCCCATTCGCCTCATCCCGAGATTTTGGTACGGCCAATGAAACATGTGATACTAAGCCATCTACCCGACCAATAGATTGCTCTTCGTTGAGTGAATCGGGAAGTTTGCGTTGGTGTTGTACCCTTGCTTCGGGGTATGCCTTTTTTGGATAGACCCGAATGTTCTTATGATGGTACGGCTGTAGGGATCCTGGTCTGTTATCAGCAATGAGGAAAGTATGGAGCTCTAAAAGATGTTGGAAACTCAGGTCTGTCAGCCAATTACTCATAAACATCATTTTCCAGCATGTCTCTCTTCAGGCCTTCGGACCAATTTCTGGATTACTTCGCCCAGACAACTGCCTTGGCAAAAGTGCACTGTCGGGATGTAAAAGGTTCAACCTGGATTGTCCTTGCAGGTGTATGTGCAATTCTACTGTTATACATTCCGAGCGCCAAACAGAAGTATATCCAGGGTATTCCGTTTGTAGGGGGAGACGATGATGCTTCGATTAAACGAAACCGTAAACGGTTCGTCCACGACAGCAAGAGCATGCTAGTGGAAGGCTACAAGAAGGTGAATTCAATCCAAGACTTATTTATATGTCTTCAATGGCTTTTTATTTAGTGTGTGGTAACGCTGACATTGTGATTGTTAGTCCAACCGTGGTCTTTATTATGTGCCCAGCAAACTCGGGGAGCGACTGATGCTCCCCGTCAAGTATCTTGAATGTTTGAAATCCGCGCCAGTCCTGGAAGTCGACTTTGTGGCCACGTTCATTGAGGTTAGTACTTCTTCAGCATTGCGGTTAGGCCACCGACTGATATCCGATGTAGATGTTCGAGGGGAAGTACACCACCATGGGCAGTCGTTCCACACTTCACCCACGAGTTGTCCGAGGTCAATTGAACCGAAACTTGTGTAAGACTAAAGAGAATTGTTCCTTTTCATATAATTAGTTCGCGATGCTAACGGTTACGCCAGGGACTGTCATGGAACACATTCAAGAGGAGATCAAAAACGCCTTTGAAGATTCATTCCCCCCCTGCGATGGTATGAAGCAATCGTCATATTTACTCACGCGTCCACACACTAACAATGTTCTTACAGACTGGACCGAAGTGGACGTGGTAGACCGCATCACCCAAATTGTGGCCCGCGTCTCAAGTCGCATGTTTGGCGGCACAACTCTCAGTCATAACAAGGAGTGGATCCAATCATCTATTGACTTTGCAACGGATGGTTTCATCGGAGCCCAGGCCCTGAAGAGTTACCCTGAATTTATGAAGCGCTTTGTTGCTCCTTGGATACCAGCTATTCGGAACATCAAGAGCCACTATGCAGCCGCAGAGAAAGCCGCCATTCCTCTTCTGCGTGAGCGCCAGGCGTCGGGCACCGTAGCCCCCGATCTGCTGTACTGGATGGCCGAGGATGCTAAGGGCGACGAGAAAGATCCAGCTTTCTTGGCAGGAATTCTTCTCAAAGTCAGCTTTGCGGCTATTCACACAAGCGCCGCAGCTCCGACACAACTTCTTTACGATCTCTGCGATATGCCGGAGTACATCGAGCCACTTCGGCGGGAGATTGAGGAGAATGTAGATACTAACGGCCTTCTTAGCCGACAAGGCTTCCAAGGCCTGACAAAACTGGACAGCATCATGAAGGAGAGCCAGAGATTCAATCCCCTACTGTTGGGTACGTTTCATTTTGAAGGTCCCTCAACCAACCGCAGTGCATACATTCTGACGATTAACAGTCACATTTGAGAGAGTCATCGCCAACGATTACACTCTGTCGGACGGTTTGAAGATCCCTGCTCACACCACTATTGGCATTCCAGCTCATGCAATCTCGATGGATCCTGAACTGTTTCCCGAGCCAGACCGTTTCAACGGTTTCCGGTTCGATGAGATAACAGCCAAAGAGGCAGCCCAGACCGAGAAAGGCAACAAGGCGGAGCCGTCCGTTGCATACGCCGCCGCTCACCCGTCTAGCATGGCCTTTGGCTACGGTCGACACGCATGCCCAGGTCGCTTTTTCGCCTCGGCTGAGATCAAGGCTATCATGGTTTATCTTCTGACACATTACGATTTCAGGTTCCCTGATGGGCAGACTGAGCGCCCGCCCAGCCTGATTTTTGAGACACAGAATTTGCCTAACCCTACAGGGCGTATCATGTTCAAGCGGAGGTGAACGATTGTTAGAGTAAGCGGATATGGCTATGGGTGTTAAATCGGATACGGGAGGTGGGCTGTGAGATTGGTTAAAATGGTGTAGTAACATACAACATTGAAGTTATTGAACCCTTCTTGCACACAAACTAGAAAGATCATCCAGATTGAAGATTTTGATGCACTTGTATAAAGCTAGGACGAACACATAGGGAGACTAGCAACTGTGGCCCACTTCATATCGTAGGAATTTTATCCACTGCACAAATAAGAAGAGACCGTTAGATTAACCCATATATCGATGAATCCAATATAGCTATGAACCAAATATAGCTATGAACAACTTGGAAGTAGCAACGGATCCTTTAACAGTCTCTCCATGTCCTCTGTCTTGATGTTAATACCTATATCAACACCGTCAGAAGTCCAAGACGGTCTAGATGCCGACACGAATCCTCCAGATGAGGGCGGTGCCTCTTTGATGAATACGACTCCATCAAGGTTCGGCATAAGGCCATCCGCGTATCGGATGTCCGATCCCAATCCAAAGTCAACATCGTAAAGACCAGCACGAGCCCACGTGGAGACCAGAATATGTCGCTGACCGAGGAAAGCCTGCCATAATCTTTGAGGAGACCCCTCAAAGGCCACGGTATGAAGATGTGCCGACAAGTTATCCCGATTGCTTGTTGTGACAATAGTCTCCCTGACCTTCTTGGCAATAGGTGCCAGCAGTCCCGTGGGCTTTCCTTCTTCTGTCAAGCAGGCCTCTGTGCCGGGCATCTCAACGTTGATCATAATGATTGGCGACCCCATAAATGATTCACCCAACTTCAAGGCAGAGCGAAGACCGAGGACCAGGTCGCAATGAACGGGGCCCTCGTCGTTTTCAAGCCGACGAGCTCGCATGATGCACGAGTACATATGAGCTAAAACAGCGTCATGCTTGCTGATCACGAGTCCCCCCTTCTCAGCTCCCGTGGTGGCATCCTTCCACAAGAACTCAACTTGCTCTTTGGTGAGGTGGATGGTATAGCCTGAGACAGGAGCTTTGGCATCCCATTCTTCCCAAGGCATAGGCTGGCCCGACGGGGTTAACGAGTCCGCTTCGTCGAGAAACGGTGCAGGCGGTTTGCCAGGTAGTGCCCACCAGTCGTATCTGTGCAGTGGCAAGGCTTCAGTCTTCTTAACGATAGCAGGGTCCGGCTGATGGCTATTAATGTCGCTAGCAGCTACCTCATCTAACCTGGCCGGCTCAAATACGGGGCTAAGAACGGGTAGTGTAGAGCCAGTGACGATAGCTTGGCTCACCCTTGCCCAGTCGCTGACAAAGTAGACAAGACCGGAAATGTCTGCCAGTGGATGTGCAATCTTTGCGGCCAGAACAAATCCGCCACACGCAAGCATTGTGCACTGGATGCCCATGATGGGTTTCCTAATGCCAGTCTTGGCATCGGGATCGTTGGGCTGCAGAGCATGTGCAATGCCACATGTGTTGATGAAGCGTGCAATCCCATTATCTTTGCAATTCCAGAGCGGCTGAGTCTTTGTCCTCTCACTGGAATAAAGTGAGTCCAGGGTGAGGGAACTGGCGGCAGTAGCAAAGTCAACGCCAACCTCTGCAGAGCCTCCGAACCGGGTATACACCCTTCCGAATCGGCGGCCATGGGCTGGGAATCCCTTTGCACCCTCGGGAATTTGGTCATTGTCAATGACGTCGATTGACTGCAGGAGACCGCACCACTGGGGGTAAGAGTTTAGCGTAGTGCTAAGGGTCCGGCGGAGATGGCCCGGGACGTCAGATACGTCCATTCCCTTCGGTCTCTCGAACAACCATATGGCGTTGGTCAAGGCAAAATTGGCCGTCGTTGCGTCCAGAATGGACAGCAGCATTGTCTGCTCATCTGGCCTGGGTGTCTGCGGGTGGACTCGCTCTCGTTTAAGGTCACTAATTTCCTCCGGAGATGACATGTTGGAGGGTGTGGCGATGGCAGTCGATTAGGCCCGACTATTCATCAACCTAGAAGAGAACAATGTTCATGATATGTGTCTATGATAATTGAGCCCATAGCGCCCACGGACCCATAGCGCCAACAGGATTGGTTGGAAGAAGCATAGAGTGGGCCCGGGGTATGGGCGGGGGTTTGAGACATCGGCGTCGACTGATCAGGGAATTATCCGAACGGCTTTAACGACACAACATCGGCCAATTATTACATGTAAATGCGCGCGGTTTCCTCCTTTCTGTTGGCTGTTCTTGGAGACTTCTACGTTACCACATGACAGTATTACTGGCATCAATTGTTATGGAATCAGATATGAAGGCTAAGCTTCAGGTCATTGGACTGGTAGGTTTACATCTTGAACCCATCCACGGATGCCAATTCAGTTAATACGTACTGACATTCATGTCTATCATCAGGCATTAGTAGGCCTTGGTTTACTGTACAAAGTTGCAACATGGTGGTTTCATCCTCTACGAAAATTCCCAGGTCCTTTTTCCGCATCATTTAGCAACGTGAGTTCAATGATATTACCAATTATGAAAACGTGTAATGAAGCCTGACCTCTATAGGCCCTGTATTCCTGGAATTTTATGAGTGGCAGACAGCCATATCGCCAGCTTGAATTGCATGAGAAATACGGTAGGCAGTGTTGTTCATTCCTTGAGTCCCCAACAACCAAGACTAACATAAAGCTATCTGAAGGACCGGTCGTGCGCGTTGCGCCCAATGAACTCAGCTTTAGCACCTCATCATCATGGAGAGACATTTATGGCCCTCGTAAGGGGATAGCCCCTTTCGTTAAGAGCAAGTTTTACGACGGAGGTAATTTCGCCTCTGAATCTCTCTCCATTGTCAGTGAGCGCGATCCTGCGAAGCACGCCGAGATGCGCCGATATCTCAACAGTGCCTTCTCGGACCGCTCTCTCAAGTCACAGGAATCACTCATTGCGGACCCTGTCGACAGGTTGGTGGATAAACTAGGGTATACGGGACAAGATCCGAAGGGAACCAATATAGTAATGTGGTTCAACTTGGTGACCTTTGACATTATTGGGAGTCTCGCGTTCGGGAAGGATTTCGGTGGCGTTGAGGAAGGAAAGGAGCACTTTTGGGTTTCAATTGTCACCAAGAGCCTTCGACTGGGTGCCCTTGCCGACTGCTTTCGCCGATTCCCATTCCTGTCCTCCATTGCACAGACGGTGTTCTCTGGGCTTGTCGACAAGATGATGGTCGAGAGTCGCACACACCAAAAGTACACGATGGATCTTGTTCAGAAGTATGTTTTTTGTCCCCATGATCCTTGGCGGGAATGTACTGACCAGATCCCAGACGTTTGGCCTCCCATTCCGATAGAGAGGACTTCCTTACCAAGATCATCGAAGCACGCAAAGATGCCCATATCTCCGAGTCTCAGATCGCCGCCCACTCTTCTGATTTTGTGTACGTTACAAGCAGGCTCTCGAATCTTGGCTCCATACTGATTTTACAATCACAGTATTGCTGGTAGCGAAACGACTGCTACGATACTATCCTGCATGACTTACTACCTTTTGAAGAATCCGTCCATCATGGCACGTTTACAGGATGAAGTGCGGTCTGCCTTCAAACGATACGAGGAGATTGACGCGGCCACAGCAGTGCCCTTGAAGTACCTCAAGGCCGTTGCTCAGGAAGCCATGCGTGTGTATCCGCCACTTCCATTCGCACTTCCTCGCGTAGTCCCCACCGGTGGATGTACAGTTGATGGCCATTTTCTACCCGGCGGAGTATGTTCACCAACCCAACCCCCTCCCCAAATTGCGTTGTTGTTGTTGTTGTTGTGTATCTGACTGATATATTGGATCGTCAGACCGTTGTTGCGACTAGCCCATTTGCATCCAGCCTGTCGTCGGCCAATTTTGCGGATCCCTGGGAATTCAAGCCGGAGCGTTGGCTTACCGAAAGCAACACTGATGACCTTGATGCCAGCCAGCCATTTTCACATGGAACCCGAGCATGCATGGGAAGGAGGTAAGTTGATCCCATTCCATGTCTACATGCAATGGGATTGATTCTAATCTATATAGTCTCGGATGGATGGAACTCCAGACCATCATGGCGAAAATTGTCTTCAAATATGACATGGAGCTTGCTGATTCCAGTATTGATTGGCACCGGGATTCGAAAATGCACACCCTCTGGGAGAAGCCTTCTCTCATGGTGCGTCTTATACCTCGCACGGAATAATCACTTAGGTTCTGTTCACGATCTGGGATAAGTAGAAAACAACATGAAGGAGCTTTATAGTATCTAATAAAATGTATGTATAACAGCTTGTAGTCAATTCTAAAAGCTTTGTTCATCCAGATGATTGATAAAGGCGTGCATCGTACTTTGGCCCTCGCAATGCATTCATTTGCCCTCTGTAATGCGGTTGTAGATATCCTACGTTGTCGCTATTGTTTTAAACGCACAGGGAAATATAACTATTTGTGTCCAGGGGTGGGATCCGCGATGCAGGGAATTAGCAGAACGCATATGCCAATCAAAAGCTTTTCCTTAGGTCAAGGTGTTACACCATTCCCTGCCTCAAAACCGCTTTAATGGATGCCGTCTCAGGCACTACTCAACGTCGGCTCACGATGGCATCGGGATGAGGCCTAATCTGCTCTACCTTAGGGTAACATTCTATTTCTGTCTAAGTGTTGCTTATACGATGAAACCTACATCTTGGTCAGCACATGACCTTCGTATTTACATGTGTAAAGACTTTGGCCTCTGCCTTCTGCTAAGCGAACGCATGGAAATGCGAACAATTAATGTGCGTATGTGACACATGGCTAAATAAAGAGACCTTTCTGCCACCAGTCGCATCGGGTAACGTTGACGGAGCTATCCGGCATTGGTCCCAGTAAGGTATTGTTTAGATTCTGAACCACGAGACCTCTTGCTATCGTGAACTCTGGGATGCTAGATCCCTCTACTGGATTTGGTGACCCAGTAGCAGCAAAATTGGTCAAATAACGCTGCATGATGACTGCCAGCGTGGTGTTAACACCCGCTTCGGGGCTTTTGGGGTCCATAAAGGTGTATTCCAAGTCAAATCCGTGCCACGATGGCGGCGCGGAAAATTGATAGCCAAGGCTGGCCTTTGACGGTTCGTAGATCTTGTCAATGAAATAAGTGTTGCAGACGATGGAGGCGTCACTTATCACCAGTGCGATGCGGCCCTGTTGGTCTGTGTAGCCGTACGTTCCGGTAAAGTCATCGGGATACAGCTCCTGACGTATTGTCGAGATCGTGGATTCAGGCGCATCCCGGAACATTTGTTTGATATTGGACTCAAATTTCGTATTGTTGTGGATGAAGGGGGAGGAGAATATGAGCCCCTCGTCGGTGTTATGACCTTCCATGATCTGGATAGATCGATCGTATTTTCCCTCTTTGAGCAGTACTGGTGGGTACCCAATATAAATGTCATTGTCAGTCAAAGGGCCTAGAGGTGTCAGTTTCATCGTTGGAAAGGGGGTTCACATGCTTCGTACTCACCAAACACAAATGTGCCGTAAGGACGCGCGTTGCCTACAACTAGTCCGTTGGTTGTCTGCAGCTCATCTGTCGACAAGCCCTCGAGCTCCGCCACAGATGATACATTGGAGGTTTTTAGTACTTGTGTTAGTGCGTCCTGTGCTGTACTAGGGGATATATAATACGTGTACGGGCTCTGGAGGATGGCACGTTGGAAGAGTGACTGAGACGCGATCTGTGGTGAGGTTAAGTGATATAAAATCGAGCCACCTCCTGCTGACTCTCCGGCGACAGTAACGGCGGATTTGTCTCCTCCAAAGAGGTGAATGTATTTCTGCACCCACTGCATGGCAAATACCTGATCCTGAAGACCAATGTTGCGAGGCGGATCCAAAATATCAGGGCCAGCAAGGAAACCCTTTATCGTGGCTAAATGTTAGTATATATACATATGTGATATCAGATCCGCTTTGTACCGGTTAATCTACTCACAAACACCCCGAGCCGATAGTTAATGGCCACATAAATTATCTCTTTGCCATTCTTGGCTGAAGCTTCGAGCAATCCGAGACCGGAACCGTCTTCCGTCTTGGAGCCTTGCACATAACCTCCTCCATGGATGTACACAAGTACAGGAACAGCAGATGTTTTTCTCGAGGTGAATACGCTCTCGGGTACAAGTACATCAAGGAAAAGGCAGTCCTCGCCTGAACCTGGTTTGGGAGGGTAAACGTGGTCTAGAGTGAACGGAGGCAACTCTGTCACATTCCCAACGTCGGACCCGACGTAGTCAAACCATCCAGGTTGCGCTTGGGGACATGCGACTCCATAAGTTCCTGCGCTTTGTGTTCTCTTGACTTCCACTGGGGGCTTCGGACCTTTGAAGCGGTTGGGCCCTGTCGGCGATGCGGCGTACCGAACATTGGTAAAGTTGTAGTACCGAGTGTTTCCTTGGCTGGACTATGAAGAAGTCAGGTTTTGATCGACAAGGTGCATATGCAAGGCGGGCGTATCACCTCTAGTACTCCTTCCTGGACTGTATAGCCAAGGTCCACGGTTGTAGTAGGTCCAGATGATGAAGGCACAGCCCCGGTGCAGGCAAACAAGGCAAGGGATAGTGTTAGAACATGTCGAAGCATGGCAGGTTTAGTCTTCTCTCTAAACATGTTTCTAACTCGCAGCCGATGAAGGTCGCTCCCTATGATGGCTGCGTTTGGGGAGTCACAGGCAGTAGAATTGGTGAAAGTAGATGTCTCTCCGTTTGATGATTTCTAGCATGGCAATGGATGTTTACGGAGTAGTAAGCGGGAGCTTGAATCAATCCACTCGGAACTGTCCCAAATAGGCAATTTCCGCAATGCACGCCAAGATCTGTACATTTCATAATCACTAGGGCTTGGAGCTTGTGCGCACATGGCACAATGGAGTTTGTGAATTTCGACATGAATGCAGAAGGGAGGTACGGAGTAATAATATGCAAAGGATTCGGTAGACACAATACTCCGTATAGCAATATTAGTAAGTGATGATCCCTACTCTAGAGACCAAGGAGACGGGCAACAATGCGATGCTTGTTGTTATTATAATTGCACCAGGGGTGCCGCATGAAGCACTGGTAATATGTACTAAACCCACGAGTATTCTTGGCCTGCAAACACCCGTACCATCCTAGAAACCAGTTTAATCGAAGGGACCTGCATTGACATTAGCATGTCCTGCCCCTACGGAGAATACGTCGTAAACTCTAGTTCTTGGATGCGCATCGCCATAATCGACACAGCGCATTCCTCTGTTTTTTTGACCAGACATTGACCCGACTGACCCGACCGACACCCAGAGTGAGAGCAATTGGCGTCGTGAGAACATCCCTGATGATGATAAATTTATCCTTGCCCACAGGTTGTCGCTCATTGAGATCATCACCACTACTGCGCAAACAGCACGTAAACCCGGCCGGCCCGACATAAAAGCTTGGTTGTAATTACAACATGTTCCCCAATGACAGTCGTGTCTCTCATTATGCCTCGCAGCATCATCATCTTGGTCTAGAAAAAGGACTCACGTCATGATGTTCATCGCCGCGTATTATGCAGCGCTTCTTTCTCTTATGCATCGTGTCACAGGATACACGTACTCCCACAAATACGAGTACGGAGTACAACCTGAGCCTGATGCATTGATAATGAAGAAGGCTTGGTTGCTGTGGGCCCGGGGTTGTGGCTGTGGCGATCTTTGTCGAACCGCCAATGCTCGTCGAGGCGCGACATGTCAATTCATGCGACGAAATTGGAGAGAGAAGCTTTTTCTCCTTCGTATTTGCCTCTTAATGATCTTGGCAAACATGATGATGGAGGAACTCTCCAAGGGGTGTGTCAATTATCAATAATCTCGGCATATGAAAGACACGGCAAATAAAGAGCAATAATAGCATCCGCCGGTGCATGCGAAAGCCACGCACATGGCAACTGCAAGCTACTCTATCCAATACGGAGCACTACTCCGTACGGATATAATAGCATTTCAGGCACCGGTGCGCACTGCAACTTTGCACGTTGTAATATTACGATTGATCTTCATAGTGATATTCCTGCCGTGACATACAGAATCTTATTAAGAGCGGCGCATGATTAACATACTACGCCGTAAAAGTTATGTGGTTAGGTTGCCAGGCCAGAAGAAAAGACGAAGAGAGGGAAAAAAAAAAACTTTTCCCGGTATCGGTGACAGGGATGAAAATGGATTAGGGCCTCATGTTTACTAGAGTAGGCCTCCAAGCTTAGCATTTTCGCTCGATCTGTACGGATGCATGCTCGAAGCTACTCCGTATACGTACGACATGGGATATTCTTTACAAAGTCACGGCAATCACTGACGACAAAGAGAAATATGCAGCCATCATGAGACAGGGGAAATGTCATGATCGGCCAGTCTAGCAACGGTGGTTGGGTTGATGTACATCGTGCTCTGTAAATTTCCCATCGATGAGCAAGTAGTACGGAGTGCAGCCTCTAGCAACACTGTTACCGCTCGGTATTACGACGTTATGATATTAGCTGGTGTCCGGCATCAGCCTAGATGTACAGAGCAATAACACGGGTTGGGTCAATACGTTAGCGCTACGACAGATCTTTTAGCTAGAAGGGGTAGGTGGCATCGCGCGAGCGTGGTTTTGAACATCATGGTCAATACACGCGGTAGAATTACCAGACTGGGGAATTCAGTGTCTATCATTCCCATATGTTCGGAGATTGATAAGAAAAAAAAACAGTCGATCTTCCGTGGGCACATGACGAAGACATGCGTACTCGGAGAAAGAGGGAGCTTGGAAATGAGAATGAAGAAGAAGAGCATTCAGCACACACACACACACACAGAGAGAGAGAGAGAGATACAAACATTATAATCACTGGGAGAGAAGGTGTGTGTCGGCCCTCAGAAGAGGCAAACCCCTTCAGCCTCCTTGATTCTCCCCTGCGTTCTCCACTCCACTCGACGTGCAGACCGTCGGTATTTGTGCATTGTAGCCAGTAAAGTAGATCAAATCAAGAAAAAGGCACGCAGGGGCCAAAAGAGGAGATGCCAAAAGACTAAAGCCCAGCTGGAGTGGGAAGGTATCATTTAGCCGCCAAACCTTACTACCACACCGCACTTCGTACAGAGTACATCTAATAGTCCATACTCCGTAATAATAACTTAGTAGATGCAAGAAACAGCAGGTAGTACGGAGTACTCTGTATTTGCCCCTGTCCTGTATACCCCTGTCGCTGAGTGTATCAGAATAGCAGAAGCAGGACCCTTCCATTGATGGGCATACTCCGTAGGCTTAGCAGGACCAGCAAAGCAAAGTAGCACGACGTTACCGTGCCCCTCCCCTCTACTTTGTGTGGAACCAGTGTGGATTCCACATTCACATACTCGTAGATGTACGGAGTACTAAAAGAGAGAGATCCGCTGTATTGGGCTAATGTGCAGCCGTTGAAGATAGACGGAAGGTTGGTTTACCTCTCTCTCTTCATCCCGCCACCCTCATAGTCACTCCTTTTGTTTCTTTCGTTCCTTTTTTGGTGTCGTTTGTATTGTATTACCTTTTTTTTGATAAAAAGGGGATCGAATACAAATACACAAACACAAACACAACTCGGCATTATCTATACCGTTCTTTTCTTTTTTTTGCCTTCTTTTTTCTCTTCCATCCCGCTCTTTTCTCTTTCTCTTCTTCTACTATAATACTACTAAGTAGTACATCACATACCTTGACCAAAAGCAACAATGCCGGCATTCGCATCATGGGCAACGGGCCTCACATCTATGCTGGCAACCCTGGGGGCACAAAAGGGTCAGAGCAACACGTTCGACATGATGATCACAGGCATGGCCCAGCAGGAGGCCGTACAAAACTACACTAACCAGGCCGTGGCTGGTATCACGGCCCTCAACAACAACTGGTACCAGCCGGATTCTGGACTGTGGCGGGCACGTGGTGGAACAGCGCAAACGCCCTGACGACACTGGTAGAATTTGCCCTGCTGAGGCCGAAGCTGGCCGCCGGCCTCAACATCACGCAGCACATCAGAAACACGTTTGTGAAAGCGCAGCAGACGACACCGGCGGTCCGAATCAAGAGGACAACAACAACAAGTCCCAACAGTGGCAGCGTCGTTGAGACGGAAGAGCAGGAGCAGCAAGAGGAGACACAGGCCCTGGACAAGCGGCTATACGCCAACGTTCTCAACGACTTCTACGACGACGAAGGATGGTGGGCCCTGGCCATGATCCGCTCGTACGACCTGACCCAGAACAACGCCTACCTCGACGCGGCCGTCATCATCTTCGACGACATGACCAAGGGTCACGGCGGGCCTTGCAACGGCGGCATCTACTGGTCCAAGGACCGCGAGTACAAGAACACCATCACCAACGAGCTGTACCTCTCCATCGCCGCATCCCTGGCCAACCGTCGCCCTCGGCTGAAGCGCTCTCAAAGTGTTGGGTCACTTACTTACTTCCGTTCAGATTCCTGACACTGCTTTCTGAAGTCATCGTCCTGCCTTTGCAAGTCCTTGTACTGCATTTTGAAGTTCTCAAGCTGCGTTCGAAAGTCATCGAGTTCCTTTTGAAAGTCTCCGAGCTGCCTTTTAGAGTCATTCTGGTCCATACCGAGGGACAACAATGCCTCGCAGTCTCTCGTCTGCTTTTCTGCGATACGACCCAATCTAGATCGTCGGTTAGAGCTAGACATAGGGAAGGGCAATTCATTATGATGGAGTTCGGATTGTTGGGAAAGGTATTACTCTGCCTGGAAGCGGCCGACTTGATCTCCAGTGCTCTGGTGATTATCGAACATCACGCTAATATAGTAAGCTACTGCGTTGGGAATGGCGGCAATGTAGGACTTACTTCGGGGGACTTAACGTCGGGTGTCCGAACCGCTGGTCGGCACGTCGTCTCTTCTGGGCATCATAATCGAGACTCCGAGGTATCTGAGGGCGAGGGTGAGAGAGCTGAGGGCGGACGGGCCGGGCCGTGGCGGGATTGTCTGAGCGCCCTCTTGAGAGGAAGTCGAAGTTGAGCCCCGACGAATCCATATTCGCTTTTCATTAAGATTCCAGAGTTTATGTCGAGACCAAGAGAGCTGTAGCGGAAAGCCGCATATTTCAGCTTGGGGCTTCCGCGTATGGTGCCTCGAGCGCCCATGGGCAAGCAGAGTCGGCTAGAGGCCACTTGTGGACGGAGGGTGTGGAGGTAGCTCAAGATTAGGGGGTGGCGATTGGGGATCTTCGGCGTCTGACAGAGGTTGCATGGGGTGTATCTTGGCATGCATAGGGCCTTGGCCGTAACCGGACACCCCTATCCACCCTGGCACGGCGGGTTTCCCAGTGGCTGCTGGACGACGGAGGATCGCCAAGTGCGTGTGGGTCACCGACCAGGTCTCCCCGGGCGTACCCACACACCCTTCCTGGACCAGAATCCATGCTACGGAGCTCCGCAAGAACGGAACCAAAGGCCGCCGACGACCTCCGGCCATTTCTGGACCGTCGATCAGGCCAATGGCCGGGTGTGTAGCTAGGCGACAGATGGACCAGTCGAAATTGGACGTTGAGTAGACAGTGACTTGTGTCTTTCTGGACGAGTCGTATTTACAGGATTGGGCGACATATACGGTGTAGACATCGACTTGTGTATTTCTGGACGATGTGGTATTTACAGGATTGCCCTCCCTGCCAGTTGGCTGTTTCCGGCCTCGTCCCCCCGCATCCTGTCGGAGAAGATGGAAGACAAGAGAAGGCGGAGATCAGCCGAGACCAAGGCTCGCAAGAGCGGCCCCAGCGTGCTGCGTAAGACCAAGGCGCTGGGTGAGAAAGCCAATGTCTACTCACTGGCCGTCTACTAGGAGCCCACCCACCAGGAGTACCGTGTAGCGGTCCACGTCCCGGATGGATGGGATCCTCCTAACATTAATTCCCTGGTCGTTGCCCTATCCCGCCTGGAAATCTGTGTGTTCGACGGCTGACCTCAGCACAGGACTTCGAACGCTGGCTTCTTGACCTTCCTCCCCAGAGCCTCGTAGTCTACTCGGACGGGTCTAGGGCTTCAGATGGATCCACCGGCTACGGCTACTGTGTGCACCAGGCAGGTGTAACGGTTTGTCACAACGCAGGCAGGCTTGGCCCCGCTGAGGTATTCGATGCCGAAGCCATCGGAGCTCTGGAAGGCCTTAGAGCAGCTTTGCATCTCCCAGACGCTCGATTAAACTCGGTCACTGTCTGCTTAGACAACCAAGCTGCGGTGAAGTGTTTGAAGGGGTTTCCCTCTGACTCACAGGGTCCAGGGTAATACAGAGCCAAGCGTTGCCATAGGCAACGCGACGCTCGTAGGTATCACCAAGGGGTGAGATTCCACCCCTTCTAAGAAAAATAAGAACAACGATAGCAAATAGAACACCCGACATAGCAGTCCCCAAAAGAGAGGGAAGGCTTGTGTCACGTTCACCGCTATCGTGTCAGTTACTCAATTGAGACTATTGATTCCGGAATCCCTTATTCCCAACACATTAATCTCTGGATTGAGGTACGAGATTGTCGACTCGGGGAAGACGGGACGGCATTATTGTTATGACGGGAGCAAAGACACTTTCATTACTCACGCCATGACGTTCCTGGATGGGCTGGACCTCCGTAGCACCGAACAGCAAAAAAAGAAACCAATACATGACAAGGGGCGAAGACTTGTACAAGGTTACTTACAGCGGAACAATATTATTCTGCTGCGCAATAACGCAGTATGCCTCTAACGGGCTCGTGTTGCGAAGAGGAAAGCAAGAGAATTGTGGCAGCCTGCTAGGCCACATGAGGGGCTCGGCGGCTATATAAATACCCACGCTGTTCTAGAATGTATTTCAGTAACACCAGTAGTCATACATGCAATAATACGGACATTCAGAGCTTTGTTCATCGCGGATACCACCAGAGCGGCTGGTAAATACGACTCCTGCGAACAAAGTGTCTTTTGTAGCGCCGTCTTTTTCTCTTCAGGCGCTGCAGAGGCAACGCATTGTTCGGGGCGTAAGGACGAGCCCGCAAGCCAGAGAGTCGTTTCCTCCTCCCATAGAAAAGACGTCCGGCTAAGTCGGGCCGCCGGTCGCGTTGATTGATGGCAACTCTCCAAACACCCGTCATTATGTGGCTAATTTCTGGGTGTTAGGAGAACGCAAGGGAAAGCCAAGGGCAGAGGTAAACAAAGAAACGCGGTTGATGCGTTGTGGCTCCCAAAGCCACCAGCCAATCAGAGGCTTAGCCCCTGAACGTTATTCTTGTATTTAGTCCTTTGTACCTCCTTCTACGGAGGTAATTGAATCAACAACAGAATACCAGACAATACCCTTAGGATCACACAGACGTAAAGCCTAGTGCCTAGCCCGAGGGAGCACTGACGCTCCCCCTGGCTGATGAAGAACCCTTTACCACGGTTCGCTAGATGCAGGCTAGGACAGCTGCTATATCGAAGGAGGATGCGCGGAGATGACTGCTGGATATAACCAACACTCTCTTTGCTTAGGGTGGACTCGGTCTCTCCCATGTACGCCTTGACCTCGTCTTTGCCGACGTATGATCCTGACTCGAGACTACGGACCAGACGCCCATCGTTCTCAACCTCAACACATACCTGAAAACCTATACCTAGCTTCCAATAATCTTCATAGTCTTTTCAGCCCCAATCTGCTTCGCAGTCCCAGTGGCCCAGGGGTATTTGATGCCGAGATCATAGTCCGAGGGTTGCTTTGGGGCGTCTGACTGTGAGCTCTGGGACGCTTTCTTTGCCAGGTAGTCATCTGCTACGAGAACGCTCCAGTCCTCGGGAAAGTGGCATCTTCTGATCTGCTCATCAATGAGCTTTTGCTCCACGCTGATGGCCTTTCTGGCATTATGGCTCCCCGAGTTGTTTTCGAGTTCTTCGTACTGTTTCAAGACTTCCCGATAGTAAGGCAGGAAGAATGACTCTGGAATTGTCCACTGGTCAAGGGGAATTTCCGGTACATCTTTCATGTTATTGTTTTCTGCTAAATTTCCGTGCTGGATCCTAGTGTTGATTTCTCTCAACCGGCGTTCCGAATCCTTGTCATCAGGGTCGACTGCGAGTTCGTGAATGGCTGTAGTTGCCTCCTTATATAAGTCCACGACTCGGGGAGGTGGCTCCGGTATTTCGCTCTCATGGGGCTGTCCATCCCCGTTGTCGTCGTTGTCGTCATCATTGTTATCGTCATCTTTGTCAAGGTCTTCTTCGCCATCCCAGAGATCTACCCTGGTAATCGAAGCAGAATGTATATTCATGCTCTCGGCTTCTCCCTTGAGCTCTGTGAATGTGTCAGTAAGTACTTAAATGTCTTCCACATCTCGACGTACTCTCAAAGGCTTCCGCCGCCTTATATTCCTTGCGTACTATGGGGTGCATGTGATGGCTCGACCTCAGGTAAAAACACTGAAAGGTATATTGCTTAATGAACAAAGAGCTAAACTTGGCTACCTTCACTATTCCCCAGGAGTCCATGTCTATATATCACTCCTGAATCTTGTTGAGGACTCAACGACTCCTAAATTCTGTTGAGGATTGGGTGTGGGTCGGGACTGGGACCCCCGGTCCCAGTCCCCCATCTTCATATGAGTCCTTGCCGAGGATCCATCAGAGGTCTCTAGAAGCTCCTGGCTCCAGCCCATAACAGTGCACAAGGCAACCCAAGAACATCCAGGCATCCAACTTTTCATCTTGCGATGTGTCTTGTTTCAATTTCAAAGTGTTGGCGCCGTCCGCCTTCAAGATTCTCTCGATCTCGTCCCTGGCCACCTTCCCAGGATCTTGTTTTGTTCATCTTGATCTTGTTAATCTCTTTGTTTATCTTGATTTTGTTGATATTCCTTTTGTTGTTCTCTTTGTTCTTGTTGATTTTGTTGATCTGCCTTCTCTTTCATTTTTTCGAGAGCCTCCTTTTGCTTAACTGCTGCGTCCTCTTCAGGCACTACACTGGAGGCTGGCGAGGGCAGAAACCCGCCTTGTGCGGTTTTCGGCTTGGACTTGGGTTCCCCCATTCCTTTATTCCTTCCAGTGGCCATTTGGCTCCTTGTTCCTACCATCGTTTGAGTTGGTTTGTGCAATGGGCTTTGCCCGGCTGATGCAGCGTGGGGGAACCGTAAGAAGTCTATTCTGCTATGAAGAGGAAAGAGGAGAAGAGATAGGAGCGTAGTCAAGAAGAGAGAACTATATAATGGTTGCGGTAGAGGCGGTGTCGCCGGGACGTCCCTGGTCCATCTCCGTGTCCCGGCAACGGACCCTGGTCCGTTGGTCGGTGAGCCTTGTGGAGTCGGGCTGCATCACGGCACCGGGCAGTCAATGAGGCTGTAGCCTAGGCAGTTGCGTAGGCTTCCTTGTGCGGTCAAAACCGTAACACTATCACTAGCAGTCTCGACCGAATGTCTCATTTTCAGCATTGGCGTGTGGGCAATGACCACAACCAGCTCCCAATGGATTTGGGCACATCTCGCAATCCCTAAGCTCGTATGCCTGAGGCTCTCGTCATACTCGCTCATGAAGGGGCAACAGGGGCGGAATGAAATGGCCCTCAGGGTTACGATATGGGGTTTAGGGAATGCGGTCTCCATCGGCATCGTGGCGGGATACGTTTTGCAACGTGTTCCCATGCACCTCACTGCACAATGTATCATCTCGCTTGTCCTCGCGTTACCATCATGCCTTGTCGACATGAAGGCGCGTGTCAGCTGTCTCGATCATCAGACCAGCTCTGACGCTCGGTCGGATGTCGACTGCCTTGGCAATCCGTGGTCCTCCGGTCCTCTACTATCCTCGCAATCGACCTTTTGAGGGAACATCGGGATATGTCGTTGATGGGGTAAGGGCCGGGGCGTGTAGCAGAGGCGAGCTGTGGCCTTTCGTCGAGCCAGCCGACGCAATATACTCTCTGTCTTCTATTCTCTCACGCAACTTATCTACCTCAATTTGAGGGCAATCGCCAAACACCTTCCAATCTGCTTCCATACCCGATCACAACTGTATTAAAGCATTCACGCAAATCAGTGTGTATTAAATTGGATTTTGACTGGAGTTTGAAATTCGAAACAGCGATAGCAGCGAGGTAGGGTAGAGCTGTATGGGAAGGAAAAATACGAAGCACTATCCTTTCAACAGCCCACGATAGTTGAAAATTTGTCCACAGACAGTTGCAAATCAAGCTAGGTAAAGG
This sequence comes from Grosmannia serpens, assembly GCA_029299595.1. Classification (NCBI taxonomy): domain Eukaryota; kingdom Fungi; phylum Ascomycota; class Sordariomycetes; order Ophiostomatales; family Ophiostomataceae; genus Grosmannia; species Grosmannia serpens. The sequence continues at coordinate 65,459 of JANSMH010000134.1, forward strand.
CTCTTTGTTCGTATTGCCACACTCCTTCGGCCCCAGCCTGTTACGGACGGGTTCGGGGTGAGCGTAGACGGAGACACGCCGGGTGTATTCAGTCTATTGCTACGGACAGGCACTGCTAAGGTAGGTCAGGCTCTGGATACAAGACGTAGCTCAAAGAGCTACGTTCAGGGATTAAAGCTGTCAGTGATAATTTCTTGCGCCCATGGCTTAGTCATACAATCTTGTCGGCCATCTCTAGGGTAGCTAGGTTCTCTTAGTAAAGCACTGTTGTGCGTCTAACTACACCCAGCGGATCAAGGCGTTAAGACGCGAATACAGCTACTAAAGCTTACGTACACGTCTATGTGTTCCTAAGGGTGTTGTCTGATTGATTGCTTGATTAATGTTTTAGGATAACTTCCGCCTTCGTAAAAAGGGGCTAAATACAAAAGATACAGAAAAGAGCATTCAAAGGCTAAGCTCCTAATTAGCTAGTGGCTATTAAAGCCATACTATAACAGCCTAAACACTAAAGCTATCGGAGTAAATTTACTCTAAGTAGATCCCCTTACAAAACCAACCCAAATCTACTTCCTATAAGGAGGCAGATCCTAACAAACTAAAAAATGTCTTAATTCTTTTAGGTTGGGATCTACTTCCTTATAGGAAGCAAAATCTAATTAAATCCCTTACCAAACCCACTTAGAGTAAATTTACTCCAACATTTTTTTTTTTTTTTAGTTACAATTTAAAAATCAAGCCAATTCTTTACGTTGCCTATGCTTATATTGTCCTTGCTTAGTAAAATAGCATCTATTAAATCTAGCATTATCTTAAACTATTGTATCTTAAAGACAATCTTTTAAACTTGCTTTAAAAGGCGGTTATTAAAGGCTTAGATTGTGTTTTATAAAGATTTTAAATCGCTTGTATAATTTTTACTGCTTTAGTTGTAGGTGCTTAAAACGTAAGTGTGTTTTTATTAAAAATACTAATAGTTTGTTTAAGAGTTTGTAAGAGCATTTATAGTGTTAGTATAAGAGTATTTAAGTAGTAATTATAGTTTGTTTTAGTAAAAAGCTTTAGTATATTAAGTTTATATGTTATAACCCAATCCTAAGACATAGCCTAGATTAGGAACAGGCGGTTTAAAAGGGCAAAACACAAGCATGTATACAAACTAAAGGACTATATAAAGCAAGCGTGTATACAAATCCTTTAGGTATGTAATAGGTAGGTTATATAACGATAAGGATAAAGGATATAAATAAGGATTAAAGACTTAAATATTAATCTAACAATCTAGGATTAATAGATTAAGAATCGATCTATTAAGCTAGGAAAAGATAAAGGAAGGACTTATATATATAAGACTATAATCTTTATAAACTTAAATAGCTTTCCTTTTTATAGCTTTTTAACAATTAATCTAAGTATTTATTTAACTAGCTACTTAAATAGGCTATAGCTGTTTAATAACACACTAAAGACTTATATATACTATAAAATAACAATATTAAAACAACTAAATATTTTTTAATATATTATAGTTAACAGCCTTAACTTTACTACTTATATAAATCTTTAACAACACTATAGTTTATTACTAAGGAATAATAGTGTTTATTATATTTTAATTGCTTTTATATAGTAAGGTTAACGCTACTTACTATATAATAATAAAAGACTAGTAATAGCTACTTTAAGACTATTTAACACGCCTAATACGCTTAAAATAATGTAAAACGATTAAGACACTTAACAA